>LUCH01000897.1:0-65768 GCA_013368495.1 Paragonimus heterotremus | reverse complement strand
CGGATCAAAACAGTACACAAGCCCGACCACCTCGTCAAGGTAGCAGTATAGGTCGGGGACAGCTGATGCAGTACGAAATTACTACAGTTGTGAATATTCATGGTTGTTTGCGGGCAGAGATACAACTAGACATAGACAGAAGAACGATTAGGGTTTTGAACCGAATCTTTTAGCTCAAAAGCCCGAAACTCAAAGCAGCGTGTGGGTGGCACTGTAGCAGAACTTACACCAAATTTTCCATAAAACGATGTCAGCTCCCTCCTATCATCCAGGAGACTGCTTCATCAAAACCCTGTTTAATGACCTACTTGACATAAGTGACTCAAATATATTGCTGCAGTGATGACAAGCGGTCGCACAGTGCTGTTCACATTAATCCTCAACAGTCTGTTTTAAAGGCGAATTATAACTCCTGTTTCACAAATGCCTATTACAAAATGACTCAGCCTTCTTCTTATTGTGATACGGTATATTTTAATGCCATCATTTAACTTAACAACAGACAAGGAGGTCTTTCCAATTGAACTTTCAGAAAAAGTCTTAGGTGACATTTTTGGCCTACCTCCCTTCGAGTTATTCTATGACAAATTGCAACTGTGAATACATTTGTGAAAAAAATGCACTTCTTACTATTGGCAATGATCCGTGTGGAAACTCTTCTCACAGTTCCCTTAAAGAGACACATTATCCACGATTCCTAGGTGACGTTACTTGCGTGAGGAACACCCTTCAATGATAAAAACAAATTTGAACCAGATAAGATGAATGACAATCAAAAAAGCTTAGGGAACAAAATAGGAACAAACAATTCCATAGCACCATTACAGTCATTTTGTCGATGAGACAACTCCACGAGGATTTCAGCTGCTGCACGTGTATAGAATACTGAAATATCGAATAGTAGTAAGATTTGTAAAACTAACGACCAACTAAATGATTCGCGTTGCCGCTGAAACCCTTTCTGGCTATCGTCTAATCATTGCACTGAGGATGACGCGTCTGAGCTGACAAGTTCTCGAAAAGAACTGGCCAACAGTTAACATCACATGACCATCCTGAATGTTGATTTTGGGTAGAGCTAATTGTCCAACAGACAACTGAAAACTACTGTATAGCAAACAAGCTCATTTTCATCTTCAGGCAAAAAAGCGTAACACTTATATGAAAAATTTTACAGGAGATTCATTAATGGAATAAACGGTGAACGGTTGGTAAATGAGGTCAGTCAAGTCAATCAGCAGTGGTCTGATTTGGAAGCTTATTGTGCACGGGGTGAAAAGAAATTCGACAGACCGTCCAAACGGATCACTCTAACTAACCCTTCCTCGGAGTTTCCAAAAAAACCAGAACGGCACTTCCACAATTTTTTTCTTTGAAACTGAACAGATTATTACTCGAACCCCTAAGTCTTGCTGTCCACAACGCAAAACTAACCAATCGGATTTAGAGATGTGATTTGAGAATTTGTAAACGCAGTTGTCTGGCCTAGATCCTATTTCGACGATGGACGGGAAGCAAGTGAAATCTACACTAGCGAATTTTTGTTTTCAGTACTTTTCCTGTAGACCGGCCTCAAAACAATTTCTCATGATACAGCTTCCGTAAGGATGAACAACTTGGGGGAAAGTGAGAACACTTTAATTTTGAAGCCTGATGAAGTCATTGGTATTGTGCTGCTTAACAAAACGGATTATGTTAACACAGTGAATATTATATTAAAGAATCAGACCAGGTTTTAGATAACGGATAACGAAAAAGATAAATCTCTTGAGATAGAGGAAGAGTGTAAATATCCATTCGGCTACAATGGAAGAAATTCGAACTACTGGTACTATGATTCCCAGACTGTACGGGTTGCTTAAAATTTACATAGTTGGGATATCACTCAGATGAATTCTGGACATATGGAGCTCTCCATACCACTCACTGGCCAAGTGGTTGTCACAAATACCAGATCCCTTCAGATGGAAACTTTCGACGCACAGCTTACGTGACTTCTCTGCTCTGGTGAATGCAATCAAATATATCAGTTTAACTGGGCAACCAATGTTTTCTCTCGACTTTGCATTCATGCTGACTAACTCCCAGCTAAAGAATATCATATATTAGGTGTGATTTTATCAGGGGTGGTGACATAGATATTTAGACGTCATCGATCAAATTCAAGCAGTCACTTTATTTGTGCACTTACAACGTACAGTTCCAGTTTAACGAAAGATTTCATCGGCAAAAAGATGGCGTAGCGATAGGATCGTCGTTGGGACCATTGTTTGCGGACATTTTCGTGACGAAATTGGAAATTGAACAGCAGAGCTCAGCGGTAGGTCAATGAAACTTTCCCAATAAGTACGTTGACGACACCTTCTGCGTACTCGATAACAACATAAATCCGATGGACATCTTGGCCAGCTTCAACTCTGCACACCAAAATTTGCCATTTTCGCTGGAGACTAAAGTGAATAGCCAATTAAGATTTTTGAATGTACGGTTACGTCACTACGCTAATGGCTCGATTCAGCGCATGATACACAGAAATGATACTTGGAATGGTCAGTAAATTTATATAAACAGTGTTGTGTCACTCGACCTGAAAAGAAATCTGATTAACTATTTGACGGTCTGAACGGTAAGAATTTACACGGGTGATACTTTTCATGAAGACTTGGTATTCATTCACTGGTATTAATAGACAGAACCATACAAGAACAAAGTGAAAAAGACCAACTGCACCTGGTGGAGAACAGAACTGTATACATAGAATCACCCTCCAGAGGCAATACGCTAGACGAAACTATCACGCGTAGGTCCAGAAGTGTAGTTAACACGACGTTTTGCGCTGTTAAATTACGTGTCCACTTTGCGTTCACTTTGGTTCTGCGCCCATGCCTAGAAAATAAATTGTCTGTTTCTTCAGCCTCGTTTTGTTTACTCATTCACCTCTTCCTGTGGAATTAATTATGTTGGCCACCCAACCAGACGCTTGTCTAAACGAATCCCGGAACACCACTCAACTTACCTCAATAGTGGAATAACGAAATCTGTCAACAGTGCCATACTATCGCACTTAGTGGATTCGAATCATTCTGTCAGTGCGACAGACGAACTTCGCCCAACCTACCGAGTTAGGACCATTCAGTCGAGGACAATGTGGTGTAGAATCTTATCCACAGATAAAACTATTGGAATTCGCCTGAACAACCCACCCATGTGCCTCCAGAAACGCTTTGTTTGGGCTTTGGACCTGTCTTGGCCAACCACTCACTATGTCAGCTAGTCAGGACTCATTGTTCAACTGAGTCATTCTGACAGTGATTTAACTGGCTTCAATAACCATCCGTTAGAAGTTTACCCCATCAATGAATCCTCTGTAAAAAGTTTAGTATAAACGTGATGTATTTGGTCTGATACCGAAAAGGAGTTTGTTCACCACACAGTATCTTTCATGAATACTTTAGAAATTTTTATGCGACTTAACTAATCGAAAACAAGTTACTGACCAGTTTTCATTCCACAGAACCACACCGGCTGTATCTCACCAGACTGTGGTTTTGAACAAAAGGCTTGTTGGTAATAGCGCCCAATTGCTTCCATCTCCACAGAAATTTCTGTGATTCATCTGTATAAGAAATTACAGACGAATACACCATAGACGACTCAGTGTCACTGATACGTGAATGCTGTATCCATACATCAGCTGTATTCAATCAGATTCTCAGTTCAACATGAATGGTCGGACTATAGCCTTTCTGGACAGTTCCGAAAGGTCACAGTCAGACGGCAGTGTCGAAATATCTATTAATAGACTGGAATTGATTATTAGCTAGGCGGTAATGGGTGCATGATAGTCAGACTTGTAAGAACTACAATCAAAACATAGTAGTCCGGGTTGTTGTTCCGGAGCTTCACATAACAATGACTTACTTTTTACACAACCGTCTCACGAGTAAGACAGAGTTTTGTGATGACTTTTAAAGCAGCTTTGGTTTGTATACGCAACAGCATCGTTCTTATAACAAGATTTAGAAACCTACATTGTTTGAATGTAGTGACAAGCGGTTTAACGAAGTTGGGGAACACCAGTATGATAAAGCACAATTAAGAGACTATCTTGGCAGCATACTGCTAAGGAGATAAAACGGTTGGATTGAAAGGATGAGGTGGTCACCAAGGCGGTTTTTCACAGGGGATATGTGGCATAAAACGTCCGTCGTTGACAACAGTGTTGTGAAATAATAAAAGTCATAAATACTTACGGATTTTCACTCCTATGAAGAAGACGCTTTAAACAATGATATACATTGCTTTAAAGAACATCTTGCTGCATCTACATATTTATGTTCAATGGCTCGAACATCATGGTTACTGTGGCACGACTCGGATGGTAACGTAGAGTTCATCCGAACTGTCGCACTGTGAACGTAATGTGTACGCAAATTAGTTCATTTTTCATGTTTGAGCATTGATTTGAGGAAATATTTTATCTGGCTATAGGCAGCCATAAGCCGAGCCCTCTACTTGCGTATGATGAACTAAAATCAGTCCTAACGGGATCTTATCAATCCGAACGCTCTCCAAATGATAACTGGAGCCTGATCATTTTAGCTTGATCTATCTAACGCTTCAACCTACTATAGGCTGCCATATCTGCTTATGCAGTACCAGATACACGGAGTCGTATAATGTCTATATTCATAATCAGATTCGCTGCTATGATTGTTTTTTTTGAATAGCGGATTTACTTAGTGCGTTGTTTGTTCTCATACTGAGTTTGTGAAATTACACAACAACTTGTGCGACCAAACAGCATATTTAAAACTGACTAAATGTTCAACTTCTGGTCATGATGAGAAGATATAATAGTAACAAATCTATAGCTCCGCTTTGAAAAAAACCGCCCAAAACGTCTGTCTGATTGCGAAAACTGAGTTCCATTGTGAGTGATGTTGAATTAAAACAGACCACATCTACTTAAACACGATATAACTAGGTAGACTATATTCAATTTCTAGGCGTGTAAATCTGTTTGCTAGACCACTTTTTGAGCAAGAAATTAAACAGAAAAACCACTCCGACCTCAGATCGCATGAGTGAAGGCTCAAATCCTGGAATCCTAACGATATTCAACCTATACACTATCTGGGTTATTAAATGAGATAAAACCTCACGACGAAAACCTAACGTCGCTTGACTTTGACAGATTGCATAGTTTCGGTAGCCACAAAATGACGCACTGTTTTACAGAGTCAGCTCACGACAACGTTTGTCGGAATTCAAACTCCGGCCATCGTAGAAATATAACCTAGTTAACATCTCCAAAAAGAACGAAACTCGGTTGAGTTCGAAACCTTTAACCAGCTGAAATTGGTGTTCATGTTGTTTACCCCTTTATTTGTTTCAGACCAGTCACTCGTTTTAAACTTCAACGATTCCTTCGGCAACTATGTTCATCGTCGTTTACGAAGAACAGTTGTATTTTTCAAAGGGTCTTAAATACTGATACAGATTAGATTTTGATTCGTCTATCGTCACTGACCTGCACAAAATACATACCCACTTGGCCATAGCTAGTTCTGTCCAGACATGCTTCGAAATCATGCCCCGTCGCGCCGAAGTTAACACAGTCAGAACATTCCACACCGCAGAGAGATGAGACTAGCCCACAACACTTACTTTCGGCTAAACGTGTCCTTTATTTGAAGTCAGTTTCATTTATCCTGTTGTTGACTCTAATTTCACAACCGATCCTCTACGTTTGCAGACTTACTGTTTGAAATGGCTGGAACTTTGTGTAACAATAACCGCTGTCATCCTTTTCGAGCGTCCTAGGAATTCACCTCTAGTTGGATAAACCAACTGCTGTCATAATACGTGTACATTTATCTCCAGTGGTATGAGCCGGTGTAATTCTGTGAATGCGTTGCACTCTGAACATCATTCATTCACCAGCATGAACTCTGTGTTACATAAGTAAGCATGAACTTAGCGTATATGTACCTGGGTTTCACTTGGTCTAAACGTTGTATGTTTCTTTCTTGATGGACTCAATTGTTGTCGATGCTACTGATACTGCCAGTCAAACGCAACCCGATAGTGGGCACCGGTGAATTTGGAAAAGAATGGGATCCAATTTATAAATATGATGGAAGACCTAGTAGGAACTACTACATTCCAGGTGAGCCTCAACAATTCTCTGGTCCCATATGAGCCGTATGCTTGACAATTATCTCAACGTAAACTTTTGGCAGTTTGTGATCTGGATATCGCTTTATCAGAGGGCTGTTGGTAGCCGACCGTGTCCACATCAATGTAAAATGGTACTACAAGTCCAACAGAGTGAAGCCGGGCTCTTGGTTACTTTCATCCTGACCATCACCGATACTTCATTCTGGCCTTCTCTTTCGGATGGACTTTCCAAATAACCTCCTTTGAAACGAAGCACTGTACTCCTGTTCTGCCTTAGTAGAGTTTGCCCGCAATGCACCTAGCTGAATCTCCGAATACTCATCATCAATCTGACTACATCGCCCACCAAACCCACCAAACTCAAAGATTTCCAATCTCCTTGAAAGTATTAACCGCTGGGTTGTCGATTGGAGTTAACAGACAGTAGCTGCGTTTCTTTTCTGAATGATTAGCTAAGTCAGTCATTACTCACAGGCGAAAGTGGTTGGGCTTACAGATATGATACTTCGGTTGCGCTTAGTAGGAGTTCACTGAAGTGGTAGTCAATGCGGTTGCCTCATAAAAGTTAAGTCAAAGTTCTTGTCCTGGTTGTGACAAGGATATGCATTACTTATGAGCCCTGACACAAGTGAAACTCGAGTCCAGAGCTTCTTCTCAAAATAGGCTGGCTAGAATGACTGTTGAAAGGCGAAGACTGCAAGTGCTGTAAAACTTGTAAGTGTGAAGTCACAGTTTATGATATGCATAAGTTTCAGAATCCGGTTATGTTTCCTACATCGTCACCTACCTATTCGATTCGTTTACTACAATTACTGAGTTAGTCGACAACTGACGGTACAAAGTACAGCACACACAACATTGGAGCAAGTCAGTCAGCAATCTCGTTGTCAAAATACCGTGAGACGATGGCAGCTGGTTGAGTAATTATTTTTTCCGCACTTCGCTGAGATATGATGTATTGATTGATTCAAACAACAGTTGCGATAGTTAGACTAATGCTTTTTACTGGACACGTTCTAATTGTAAACTTAGTGCGATTAAACTAACCGAAAATTTCAGTATCAACGAACTCTTATTTGCATTCTACCAGTGTGAGCAACAAAAATAAAGAACACACAGACGGCAGTTGGTACGGACAACGCTGATCTGCCTGAATTGAGCATACTGGCCTGACAGATCTGAAAGAATTAGTCGCTTCCGTAAACGGAAAGTTCTTAATTTTACTTAATTACTACGATCTTACAAGCGGAACTAAGCAGAACTACTCTGTTACAAATCGGAAAAAAATATCAAATATTTGGGACCAGTAAAACTTCATGTTTTATTCGAATTTTCCCTGATTCGTTTAGTGTGCATAATGTAAGTCACACTTTTATGACTAAAAGTTCAAAAACTCCAGATTGGGCCAACTGTCGAAATCTGTTTCATAGCAGTATGTGTAACGGTGTAGAAAGGTAAAATTGCTCCATATTCTCTCCTCGTCATTCTCTAGTGCACAAGAGAGAAAAAATATTGGCAAAACACACTGTAGTTTATGGGAATCCTACTTTAGACTGTTTGAACGATTCCCTTTATACAGACAAAACGATGCTCATCAATCCACATTGATCTAATATCTCAACAATTAACGCACATTCGTGAGCAAGACTGGTCTCGGTCAACAGGTCAGACATGTGCAACCTGCCCGACAAACCTGTGACAATTAATGGCATGAAATTCATAGAAAGCAACTGATCTAGGAAAAAAATTTGAAACTTCTGAAACATTCCTTTTATTCAACGACCTTATGCTTCAACTAATGTAAACTTCCTCATTATACACGCACTGGTTTCCCAGGCCGAACATTTGGGAGCATTCAGAACCGACCATATAACTTAAACTAATAGTCAAACGCTCATCCCGATACTCGCATATTCACAACATCCCTGTCGAAGACAACATGTAATCTCAGTTAGCGGAAAATTTCGAATGATTCACTCGCTTGATACGTATTGCAATCGGTTAACTCAAAGCAAAGACGATGTACAGTCACACAATGATGATCACGCGTCAACTGCTGGCGTACTCCATGTTGGTGAATTCAGCATAACACATCATAGCACCCACATGCATCCCACATATTTTCAGAGCTTCACTTTATCACAGGAATTCGCCAATAGGAAACATTAGAAAGCTGTCCGAAGATTGCAACCTCAAAGACAGATGCCTTCTTTGCGAACTGTAGACAGGTCTGTGAACTGTGATCTTGTGAACACCTATAACGGATTAAGGCTCGACTCCATCACACACAAGATCCCACTGAGAGATTGGTCTTTAGTCGATCTAACCACCAAAAGTACCTCTGAAACACTTTTCAAACGCTTAAGTACACGGAAGCTGCACTCCAAATTTACAGACGCTGGTGCTGTGTCGGGAAATTCAGTGAAGTTCTGGTAACAGAAGATTGTTTGGTTTAGCTATACTGCACATGTATCATGCTATTCCTCATACTAAATTGCTTAGTCCTGCTCTCGCTGATCCAAGACCCTTTGCCCTGTATATGAACCGGTACTCTGATTATTCAAAACACGATTACATAGGTTCCAGCTCACGGGTTACCGTCCGTATACTTCACTGTCTGTCTCGAAGCCAAATCGTGATCTCACGAACGGCATTGAACTTAGAAATCAACATTCCCTAGCCCTTACGCAACGTACTTTAACGTGCCTAATACACTAGAGTTAACGACACGTGACCTGGTCATTATATATGAACAAAGGTGCAGTACTAATCGATCTCCTTAACATTCTGTACTGTCTGATAGTAGCAAAATTATAAACTAGACTCAGTGATTCTTTCGTTCATTCTTGGCGTGACACTCTTAGGGGTGACTAATTATCGTTCTCTGGTTACCCTTTTAACTGGTATTTAGGCCTGGTTCCTTGTTACTACGGACATAAGTCAAATCTATTGTGGAGATTCAACCCCTGCAATTGGTTAACCTGACATAATTCAATAAGAAACTTACAACTCTCTCCGGTACTAGAGAGCTATCCGTACTGAATGTCGACACAGGAACTATGAGACTTAAAATCATGAGTGCCTAGCGATCATAAACGTAGCATGACCATATTAAATGGATACTCAGTGAAATTCGGCATCAATGTATACTGCTTAATGGGCACTGTCAAAAACGATGTGTAATTTAACGGTTCGTTCGCTTAAAATGGTAAAGTATTCATAAATTATCAGATTCAGCTGAACTGAGCGCTGCTGTTTCACTCGAAGTTCACAACTGATAAGAGAATAGTTTACTCCCAAGATGAATCACTGGTTACCGTTAAGTTCAGTCCATTATGAAGCAAAAGATTATGCGGAATGCGGCCTGACCCAAAAAGTTACATCCGAGGCCATTTTGACTTGGTGTACAAACACTTGCTAGTTCTCGAATATAACCGGTAGATAAACTGCTTTCCAGTCACAGTTTACTCAGTCAAACGTGGCCAAGTACGAAACATTCAACTCATAGTAAAACCAGGAACCGATGGACACAGAAGTGGTTCAAGATGCTTGTACGGAAAATTGGTGACATACTGGGCAGCCGTGCTCTTCACTAACTGGCCAGTTCTACTCTCTTTAAGTGTTAGCAGCTGCATTCTAAACGCATCGCTGTTAAGATCTACGGTTAAAATCTCTAACATCTATGTAGTCTCAAGGCTGTTGAGGCAATCACCGAATGTTATGCCATGGACACTGAGATCAGTTGTGAAGTTTTAGTCACCGTAAATAATCTTGCTGAATCACGCACGATATGAGTTGTAATCCGTAACACTGCGTGAACAATGTTGTATGCTACTCAGTAGCGCTAAGTAAAAGTATGACACTAGGTGTCAGTGCAGTTGAAAAAACAGGAGCCATATGAAGCCATAAGAAAGCATAGGCAAGCAGGTACCACCTCATTGAAAGGATAGAATTGACCTGTTTTAATGAGGATTAAGAGTTCATTGGTTCATCCGGATAGGTACCGGTAGTCAGAACTCAAGAAAAGGTTCTGACTGAAATAAGAAGGTCCATATATATCAATTCCGTGACGGTGTCCAGTGTACGATACTAAGCACAAAACCAGCAGCGACTGGCAACGATTTAACAGAGTGAATCGGCAAGCCTGAAAGGCTAATGGGAACGAAATGACTAGTATGGAAACTAACACTTTGTTAATCAGAAAAAGTTCTTTAGCAGACAACAGGAGATCAGAGGGCCTCAGAAAAATATAGTTTTTTCAGCTATTTGGCGACGTTACTGTGCGTCTGGCAGAAGGCGAAGCTAACGATATATGAGTTGAAATTAGTTTCCATCACTTAGAAAAATGGAAACCCGGAGATATATTGGAAACCTTTGTTTATTTTACATGAAAAAAACCTAATAAAAAATGAACGACGACCGTGCAGCTAAGTCAATCATATAAAATAGATTGTTTCAACGCACTGTCGCATTACTTCCAATTTGTGTTCCTTCACAAATATCTTCACAGACCAGTCATCCTTCGTCGGCACAACATCGGGAACATGATGAGAAACTGAGCAGTCTAATCTAAGTAATCCATAAGGCGTCATGATTACTGACTCATGCCTTGTTCTTCAAGTTCGAACTGATCGTCGTTCGTGGTGACAAGATCTGTTTCTTGACGTTACGGTAGTGGCCGTCTGTATTATGAGGACCGCAATGTATGAAACTGATTTTCACAGAAATGTTGCTGACAAAGGGTTGACTGATATCTTACACCGAATGGTCTGTTTTGCTCCGATGTGCGAGTGTTCAGTGTGTTGGAAGACGAGTGTTCTGAAGAATGACTACATTCTATCCGTTTTTCCTTTCGCCTTCGTGTTCTCTAATCTTCACTGATGTCATTTGGTGACTACGAGGGTTTTTCGCATCTCTCATGCGCACTGAAAGAATGCGGTGACAGATCAGTGGTGTTTATTGGCCTCGTGATGCTGTTCAGTATTTCAAGTTTCCATGATTGGTTGATTGATTTTTGATTCTTTCGAAGAAATTTCCATAATCTTGAAAGTAAACAAGAAGGGTATCAAGGTCTAGCGAAGAAAACGTCTGCAAAGTAGAGATGGCTTTCTCATGCATATCAACTGACATTTGTCTCTGATAAAGTCAGTCATAACATGTAGTTTAGGTCTTTATACGAACACAAAAATAGATTTTCAGTGCACAAGACTGCTTCAAGTAAAAACTGTGGCTCAAATCGTTTCAGTGGGGGGTCACAAGGAACACGTTTAGTTTCAGCAATTAACCAACAACCTGGCAAAAGGTTAAAAAATTTTCCGTAAAACCGTAAGATTTCGCAGTCACATTCAGACTTTGGTTCACCTTTGTTCATGTATCATTTGCGGTGCTAACAATACGTATACTAATTTGTCAGTGTAATGTCACACTGTGAAGCAAACATAGCTGAATGTTGGCATTCACAACCATTCTTATATCCCAAAAGTTCTCGACCATCCAAAAGTAAAATGTCAATGTTTAAATCAATAAACTTAGGAAAGCAACACAGAAGCCGTTCGGATAGTATCAGATACATTTCCTCCCCTAACTTTACACAGCTCCAACTGACCCGATCACACATTCCTGTCCGGAAGAAAACGGTTCACGAATATACCGTTCAATGAGACAATATAACGAACGTTGGGGTGAGTTGGAAAACTTGTTCTGTCCTGTCTATTAGTTCTCTCTAGTGTGTGTATGTGTACTAAACTGGAAAAATTCCACCATACATATCCACATCTATTCGACACATATCTTAACTCCCGCTATCCTACTGGATTTTCATTCAACTCTTCTCAAAGGAATGCTCGTACTCAAGATTCGTTCTTGCCAGAGTCAGCAATTAATGCATACCCATTCCATGACTGTGATTCAAATACCGGTCGTTGTTTAAGAGGCGTCCGTGTTGCCCACTGCGTCACAGTCATCACAATGCAAACGACTGTCACCAAATGTAAACACAACTACATTCATCCGTCAGTAATGGTCACACCTCCACATCACCGCGAGAGAAGATAGAGTGACTATCCTGTTCATTGCAAACGACTAGCTCACAAGTGAAATTTGTCTTCAAGTTGAAATCATAGCAACCACTAAATCCATTGGGCGATATCCTGATCACTGTCAGGTGGTACGGGACTTTTGTTTAGTACCCACTGAACATCACATACAAACACCTACAGTTTTGCATTCTGGACTTTCCATCAAATACCATTAGACTGGTGTTATTGCGCCGATTTTCATTGGGATTGGACAATTAGACTATTACTCTCAAGTAACTTTGACCGAGCGTTCACATGTGATAATTACATAATGTTCAGTACAAGACTAACTAAGCAGTATTCAAAACGACAGTCTCATAAAAGTTTAATCATGTGCTTCAAGAAAGGTGGACTTTCGAGTATCGGAGCTGTTGCTCCCAATTCCCTAGTCAATGTGTTTATCAGTTATAAATAATCAGGAACCAGTGACACAGTCTACCACGAACAAATGAGATCAACTTTTCCAGCTTTGAAATACAATCAAAGCGGTTAAAAGAATAACGCTTGAAGGATTCAGATACATCAGAATCGAAGGTTTGTCTAACAAGTGACCGTGTCGTGATCCGACACGGAATGGTTCCAACATGGCTGGTCTGGTCTGGTTGTTTACCTTCCATATGAAGATAAAAACAAACAATAATTGACACCCAAAGCCATGGCCTTCACTAAAGTATCAAGCATATCAGCTCCCCAGTGTGACACCTGGTTAATAGACATCACATTGCTGTCAATTGCTGCGTTTCCCTTACTCGTATTGTTCAGAGTGAGCAGGAGACTCGTGATAAATAGTAACACCATGCACAAAATAAGATGCTGAATTCTAGTGCTAAGTGCGTTTATCAACGAGATACCATAAAATTGTCACATATTTCGACACCGTTGTGAGGTCACCAATCAGTCCGTGTACCGTTGATGAAGTGTGTTGTTCATTCGAAACCTCACTCACATCCCGAAACCCAGTTTGATGAAAACCTGACATATAAGGTTTGTACTATGTACCATGTTATGTTGCCTTCATTTATCCGACATGCTTAATACTGAATTCGCAACCCCTGAAACAAGAAGAAAAATATTATTTAGAATGTATAAACACAACGGTCGACTTGAAAAAGAGCACTTCTGGTTTCCAAATGAGCTTACATTGATCTGGGCTCCTCTACTACAGGCCATGAGCAGCCCTAAAAGCTTTTTGGGTTTGTAATTTATACATAAGATTTTTTGTCGTTGAACGCATTAAGCCAGATTAACGTTCGTCAGCGCCATCGGTTCGCAACATGGTGGTGTAGAACCTCTGTCACAACCGAAGTGTGAAAGTGTTGTTGGAGTTGAATCAGATGATCACAAAACATGTGATGATGATCGGTGTGCTGGCTGATAATGAAGAAAAACCTTCGAACAAAATTGTTCAGACAGGAACTGAACTATTAGGCAGTTTTTTGACTGGATCAACTTTAATGTTCGAACCTACAGCATCTGAATGAATGTGAGCCACATACAGACGGTGACAGGAGATTTAATCATACTGAAGCCAAAACTTGGAGCTCACGACCAATGACATAGCCACCGTTGCAAAACACGGCACACTTCATACAAACCCCCAATTACTTTTAGATAGGCACCACCATTGTTTGTCGCATCTGCATAAATATACATGAAAATATTACAAAACATTTCTGAACATATCAGTTAACATCTTCACTTGAAACTGGGTAGGCATTATGACAACCAGCTGAACCACGAAAGTAACACAATGATCCTATTAGTGGGTCAATCAATCTGTAATGGTCTAAGAGAGAATTTTAAAAAATCGGGGCTTCGGCCGGAATCGAACCAGTGACAGAAACACCAGAAACTCACTGATAACTTTTACAGCGCATGCGGTAGCAAACAAGTGCATCTAGCGCAGTCCAGTTTTGGTGCCTACATTCCTTTTCGCAACTCCATCTCGCCACTCGTTCTGTGAATCTCGGCTGACAACCAGTACTCTACTCTTCACACCACAACGATGAGATCATGCAAATAGCTACAGCGTACTAGAGTAAGAATACCAACTAAGAATAGACGTCACTTCGACGAACGCTATAGAAAATTCTGCTTTGTGTTTAAAGCGCATGATAATGCGTGTTTAAGAGGTTAGGAAAGTTTAAACTTCTTTTGCATATCTTCTTCGTAACCCGTTACTAAAGGGGTGAAATGGAGATATTTTAAACAACGCAAAAATCAGTGTTTTTTCAACACTTATTGCAGTCACATTGAGCGTTACGTTGAACAGACTAACTTGTTTTTTAGTAATTCAGTAGAGAACCCAATACAAAAGGGTTACGAACCCAACTGACCAGCTGCGGCGCCAGACCTAAATCCATCTTCTTCAGTCTTTCTATGTTTCTCAGCATAGACTACAGAAATTGACACCACCAGCATATTTAGTGTTCAGTTTTACACCAAAAATGACACACTCAACTAAGAACTTATCAAGCAAGGTCATCCACTTCTCTGCGTCTGTTTGTAAACAGTTCATGATGACACTGATGATGATGATTTGGTAACATAAACAGTCGATAATAAGTGCTCAGCTATGTACGCTTGATCGTAACTAGCCCATCCGTTCCGCCACTGTCTTTTCCCTTGTCAAACTCAGTACAGATATGCGTCTATAACTTACAAATTGTGAGGAACGAGGACTGGGCATATTGTAACTTTCTTGGTTTCGCAAAGAATGCATAGAGCAATGTTTGCTTTTAACCAACTCAAGAGTACAAAATGAAAACGAAGTGTGATTTAAAAATCGTCGAGAACTGTCCTTTCAAAGTTTACAGAGTTGTGGCTTACTCAGAGAGCGTCATTTTTCATGTACTCACCCTCAACTTAATACTATAACAGCCGGAGCCACTTTCGAACCGTTGACCACAGCGCAACAAGTTGAAGTCCAATCCGTAAAATTTGTAGTGGAACCAAGAGATGAATCGACAAGGTAACAAAATAGTCTACAATAAATGTGTACAATAAATTCGACCACACTGCGTTCGCTATAAGTTAGAATAACGTTCCTCCTGAATAAGAGAGTAATTCTAGCAGATCCCGTTTATCCAACGCACTAAAAGTCCGCTGTTGCCATAGTCAACTCCCGGTAGCAACGACCACGTGCAAACATAAATCGAGGCGCGCGAGGACGAAGTGTATATTCATTAAAACAACAGACGAGTGGTTAGTATGTACAATGAACATAACAGGTTTGAAGAACAGTAAGTAACAAGATAACAAAAAGGTAAGAGGCTCTACACATTCGACCAGGACTTTAACCCCGGTTGACCATTTCTTGAGACGGCTGTGTTGACCCCGATCCTACTGACGTCAAATACTAGGTAGAACATAATCATTACGTTTTAACGTTCACTTACATCCACTCGTAAATAATACTACCTGTGCCCCATCATCACGAGAGGAGAAATTTTTATTGTCCTGTTAATCCCATGGTCAGGGTTTTGTCAGTCAAACTGAAATCACAGAGTTTAATACAATGATTAAATTGATTCACCTACTGAGTACTACCCACAAATGACTGTGTCTAAACTTTTAACTAGGATAATTCGGTCGTGTTCAATATGAGGTCAAAGAGACAGTGGCCAGCGTGATTGCTGAATCACCACGTGAACCGGAGTACAAACTTTAATCGTGGAAAGTAAACGCATTGTCGACAAACTCTAACAAAAGTGATACTTCGGTCTGGTGACTCTTTTGAAGAAGGCTGATTGAAACAACTGTCCTAATGCTAAATCAGGGTTGAGTGTTATTATTGTTTCAGATACATCAGCGAAAACCCTGGCCACTATTCAGTAGGCATTACGATACTGCAACATAATGTGATGTTCATAAGGTCAGTTGTTGGCTGCGGAATAGAACCGACCAGCAACATGAGGATGCCGGAGAGAATTTGCTTCGATTAAATCCACTTGATGAGTTTAAGTGCGGACGAACTCGACAATTTAGTTTTAAATTGTGAGAAGATAGAAAAACTCATTGAAAACACCTCATGAAATAAAGTACACATAATGCGAAGTTCGAAGAACACTTTCTTCAACTGATGCTTGAAAATAAAACAAAAGAATATCCGATAAACAAGGGAATAATTACGAGTGATATCTTTAAACCCTCCATACTTTGCTGAAAGAACCAATGCGGTTGCCTCTTGTTGGGTGTATGATGGTGACCAAAAACGAGGCTCAGTGAACCGGAGCACTTTAAAGCAGTTGCAAATCGTGATCACTTAAAAAGCGCCATTTTTTCAAACGATATAAGCTCTCTCAAAAATGAGGAAAACTTGAGCTTAACCAAAACACTGATAAAATTATAAACTTATCCGATACTCTTCGGATTGCGCGAAAATTTCCAGTATAATCATAAAAAATACTCTGTAGCGAACAAGCTCGTTTTCAGTTATTCATCAACAGGCTAAATACATCACATTTATATCGTGAATTTTACAGGGGAATCATTAAAGGGGATAAACGAGGAACGGGTGGTTAATGAGGTCAACCAGTTCAATGTCACGCTGCAATCAAGTACCCACTTGAGCCATGGGTCTTGACTAGCTAACAGATTGTGGGGTTGGCCATGGCAGACCCAAAGCCCGCGAGTTTTCAAGCTGGTTTAAATGAGGGACATAAACAACTCAGTCTGTCACAAGCAATAACAGAATAAGAAGCCATGTTCTTAGGTTGTGAGACGTATATTTGGAGCACTGTTTTGCATTCCTTGCATGGATGGCATGCTATGGAGCATAAAAAATTCATTCAGTATCTTTGACCAAGAGCAGATATTTTGTTCGGCACCCTTACTAAGCAGTTCCCTCATTTGTCGTTAAAATGCACTCTAAGCCGTAGTTGCCCGTCCATCACTGGTTTGTTTGCCAGAGGACGCCTTCTTTTCTAGGCTACACCAGTACGAATTCTTACCGGTGTCAGTCAGAATAACTTGAAGTTCGTATTGCTACTGCAATGTGAACAAGATGTGTCTCCATCCACTTTAAAACGAATGTTTTCCACCTTTACAGAGTAAGAGAAAGAACATTTTTGTAATGTATTTTACATAGTCCCTGTGTAAACAACAACATCGTTTTAAATTTTGGAAGAATTCGGTTATATTAGGCGTCAATCGAGATGCTGTGCGTTTATGGTGTATTGCTGTTTGTGATGTGGTGATGCATCCGTGGTGTTCACATTTAGTTGAAGGTCCTATTCCTCACTTGTAGTTGTTTACATATTCTGGTGAACTCCGCAGAACATTTTGTATACTGAAGTTGTTTGACAGTCTCGTAAAATTTACCTATAAAGAAGCAAAACAATGTCCTCCATGAATTCGCTGATAAATGCAAATTGTGGTAGCGTGAAATTAAAAATATATTGTTTCCTGTTACTGTTTTACTGTGGGTCAAACTGACCACCATCCACCCTTGGAATATCAAACCATTTTTCAGGTATGTATATCCTACAAATGTTGGATCTTACGGTGATATACGTTTACGTGGCGTGATGGTCTTTCCAACACACATCTGACCCACACATCGTGTGCTCACGTGCTGGCGTGAGGAAAGCAATGCGCATCCTTGGACTACTTTTCAGATAGTCATGTCGCGGATGTCATTACGACGCTCTTCATCTACTCGTTAGGGATAAAATATTACCAAGTAACTTCTCAATATCACGACACGTAACCCTCTGTTAGCTGCATGCGAATCAAGAACACAGCAGCCTGCAGTATCAAAACTGTTGACAAAATGTTGGATGGTTCCGTAATTTTGTAACGGGGCAGTGATTTGTGAACGGAACTTTAGCGCAGACGTGCACTAAATTAACACTTCCCAAGTATACGTAAAAAGTACCAGACTCAAAAAACACGAATAATTGAGGGAAACCGAACGTACATCATACGATAATTACAATAGCCCTCAACTATTACTAAACGACACCTATACGCGAAAGCAGCTAGGAAGGTTAAGGATCCGACCGTCAAGCGCGCGAACAAGCCGGAATTTTGTGCGATGCCGTTGACGCGGATAGGTCGACAAGCATACAAACAAAAAAAACAAACGCGATCGCATGCAGCAAGCATACTGCAGACAGAGATCCTTACGGTCCTATGTACACTGTGGACTAAGATTTCTGGAAGCATTTTACAGAATGTACATCAGACAGACTGGTGTTATCTCTCAAGTCACTACACAACTCTTCAAGTGTACGTTAGCAAGCACGCGTCGTCAGTCCATTCCACAGCTTATTGATTGGCAAAACAAAAGTCAGAATGTTTGCATTTGTTTATAAACTCACCTTGGCTGGAAGGTTCAGGTCAGAAGTGAATCACCGATCGAATCAACGGCACAGTTAACTGGCATCCTCTCACAATGAGTAAAAAAATTGCGACACGACTTGTCTAGGACTTTGACCAAACATTTAGCCTAATTGGATGCCTCATGCCGAGTAAGGTTGGTGGTATAATGATTATGCTCGCCACCTTCCAACCACAACGACCGAAGTCCAACTCACCTGTTATATGACAACGATTAGCTAAGATAAACGTTAGACTTGAGTTTACTGTTTACGTTTCAAGTAGGTCAGTCGGAAAAGTTCACCTGTATTCTAAGTTGCGATTAACTGTAAGTACTGTTCACCCTTCGAAAACCACAAAGCACTCTAACTGAAAAGTTCCACCACAAATTCCAGTAAGCGTTGTCTGCTACAGTGTTCTGAACTTGCGGGTCAGTTTACAAGAAGGGTAACCAGTCTGAACTAGTAGGAATTCTGTGATTGCCACATGTGGCCAGCACAGCCAAATCAGTATATAAATCTAGGCAACCGATCACATCTTCTAACTCATATCGCTCTCAGCATTTTGCGGAGTCGACAAAGACGCAGTCAGACCGGAATTCTCACAAAAAGCTGAAGCTGAATATCACTAACTCGAAAGTTAGACGACGAATGGCACCATTAAAGAGTGCTTATTCATAAGGTTATACAATCCCAGTAAGTCAATCAATTGAGATCTCGAAAAATGACCAACAGCAACGTAGTTTATCAGGATGCCATAAATCAAACCTATTCGCCTTATACATTGTGTACTGCGTTCAAAACACACTTGTTTGTAATCAGCATATGAAGCGATTGATCAGAATTCAACAGTTTAAAGGATTTGTCCTTACCTTGTTGTTGACCTTGAAAGGAATGCTTTCTATTGTACAGAACGACATTTGTGTAATTCACTAAAAAATAGACTTTATGTACAGTTCACCTGATCCTTAAATATTCTCGCTTCAGTCTGTTATAATATTGATCTCCCTCACTAAAAGGGTAGTGGAGTGCTCCACTTGAACCTACTTGACATATGTTAGTCAAAGGTAGCAGAGAATGTAGGATCAGCTAGGCGGTTTTGTGTTAAGTCATACTACTCGGACACGTTAAGTGCAAACCAACCGAAGTAGTTGTGCTATGCTTTAGTGTTCTCAAGTGAGTTATTTGGAACATTAACGCGTAGTCTTTTGTCAATCTCCAACAGTAAATCGAGATCCAATACTTCACACGGATGCCCCTTCTACTTCGAGTTCCGGGAGTCAACCAAGACAAATGCGACACTTCTCTGAAGTCCGTAGATGTGAGTTCCTCATTTTTCGCCTAAACAGATGTATTTCAAATTGTATAGTCTTCATACTAGTGTATCTGTTCACGGTCCAATCTGAGGTGCGTTTCAAATTAATTCAGACTAGTATAACTGAAAAATCCCTAAGTTTGGTGCCAAATCTTCCAAAGGTTAAAGAGTTTCGTTCGTCACTTTTGACCGTTCGTAATAACATCAAAACTATCTTCTGATAGTCCGCGTCTTTTTGTCTCTATGATTACTTCATGGTTCCTCTGCAGCTTGTAGACTGAAATGTTAAAATGTTTATGTTGATGCCAAGAAACTCTGAGATTTTTCAAAGTGCAAATTTTTATCCATTAGAGAATACATTGTGTCAGATTGTGCAGACGATATTGCATCAGAAGGTGTATCAAACAGCTGACCATCAGAATGTGGTTGATAAATTGTTTTGTGTAGTATCGTCTACCGGTCTTCTTCCTAATGTTTACTTCAAAATCCTGACGACATTAGGATGTATCATCATGTTCATTATGATTGATGGTTCACTCATACTGCTTCCAGTTCCCCCAGGTTGCACGTGAACGTAGACCATCTATCATACTATGATCAAGCTAACAATGTAACTGCTTAGATAAAGTAGTCTAAACATGGTATTTTGTATCCATTTAAGTTAGACGTTTTGAGTTGTAAACTAACCGAACGGAATCGCCATCAATTCTTCAGAAATTAAGCGCAAAATTTGGGTAAACATAGATTTACCCATAGTGACTAATTGTGCTGCTCATTTTCTGTGTATGTAGACATTTGGGTATAAAATTGAAAATTGCTCTCAATGGTTGTAACCCTGATCTGTGCAACCACAGTCATCTGCCGTTCAGCTTAATTATCGCGTTTTATTAAAGCATCTAGACGCCAATGATAAAGTTGCATAAAATTCCTTCAGAAACTCCTCATCTCCTGGATTCAGTTTCCTCTCGTTAATTAGTGGATTCATCAACTAAGTACGTTCTAATCTTTTTTATTTCCGTAAGTCAACGTAGTGAGCGTTAATTGCCTGTGCAGTGCTTGTTTCGTGTGTGGGAATAAACGGGAATCCTCCTGAACTGTTCTTTCATTATAGTAACTCACAACATTTTTGCGTTCAGCTTATTATGGATCGGCTAGACAATTGTTTTAATATTGTTACTTCCCTCTTTAGAGATGTCTGCACAATATCTATCTCCTTTTTGGGGATAAATGGGGCAATAACTTGACTTCAGTGTGATTCAATATTGTGTGGACAAAAATTGGATCACAGTGTCAAATAATTCGCGTAGTGATTTAGCCCGAGCTTTAAAGATTATACATCACTGTTAATGCGTATATCTTAACAAAATCAGGTGCTAAAATATAGCATAGTTAAGGTGCTTGTTACCTTGTTCAAACCAATTTGGCAATGCAGGCTAACTGTCAGCGTTGCACCGCACAGCCGTCAGCACGTTAGCCTATCGATCTGTCTGGAATTTGGCCAGCCAGCGTTCTCTGAATTGATGGACGGTCGACCGCGATATCAATCGATAGAATTTACCCAATTGTTTGCTGCAAGCGTGTTAGAAACAGTAGTTAGCTTCTCGAAAGATGACATGCGTCAGAAAGTGTAACTGAACAATAAACGCAAGGAACCCTAACAGCTTTAATAAACTTTTTTTGGAAGATGAATTAGCTAACTTTATCCTGCCTACAAAAGCCAGTCAGGCACTTACTGTTTATGCGATTGTACAGAGCTGTTTACATTCTACAAGACAAACCTAAATAGATCCTATCCGTTGTATAACGGGCAGTATCGTTATGGGTAATATACTACTCACAAGCGACATTTAGGAACTAAAGGGCAAGCCTCAAAGCCAGGAAGATAACGGACCAGAAGCGACTATCGGAATAGTGTGTACGCGCTATGGAGGAAGTGCCACCAGGGCGAATTATAGCGTCTTGATACCCAATGTGTGTGAATGCACGTCAGCCGTGCGAATGAGTGTACGTGTGTGTGGTCCCATGTTTAACGACGTGTACGGGGGTCCGTACAATGAACGAATTAATAGGCCAAGCGTCTTTTGCGATCACAACGATCTTGTTAGTCTGATCTACTTATTTAAAAAAAATACTCTGGAATAACGACTGTTGTGGTCTACTGCCTGATGCTATTAGCAACCTGAATACAGGGTGCCATTACGGTTAAACTTTAATAATAAACCCCTCACAAATGTCTTCAACAAAACTATAAGGACATTCAGGATGGTATTTCTAGAAGTGTGGCAGTAATATGCAACCTTTCCGTTATATTTCAAAACTGTGATGCAGTGTTTCTGACAAGTGATTGTGGGCTTATGTTTTCAAAAGACAAAAGAATTAAGACTTAATCGTACTTGTTTCTTAACTAATCGCAGAGTAGTTGTTGGTTGGCTCATAGATTTGAAGAAATCGGTTATCACGAAAGGAAATTCAGTGGATGGAAAAATCATCAGGGTGCAATATATTGGCATACTGTAACAACCTAATGACAAAATCATCAAACATACTGATAAACAGTAACAAAAACAGACATATGCATCTGTTGATCTATGAGGGTATTTTAAAGAGGTGAGTAAGAAAACTTCATCTCCCCTGAAACCCTGTGTATGTGAACATCTCAATCGAATCAGCCGTAGTTAAAGGGTTCAACAGTGTGTTCATCAGTGGGAAGACCTTAACTGGAAAAATGTTCAGTCCACGTGAAAAGCTGACTGAATATGACTGCCTTGTAAACGCTCGTTGTCCGTTGATGGAACCAGGTGTACAAGTAGAGTTTATGTCTGTGTAAAAGGTCGCGTATGTAAGTAATGTAGACTATTTCTTAGTCTAAGGTCGCTAGCCTTGATGCGTACTACCACATTCTGAGCTCCGTGGCAATCTCAGTCGCCCTTCTCAGGATACCATCAACTAAAGCCATGTATCTTTTAAACACGGGCGACAAGCCTGTATGTTTACCTCCTCAACAGCGCAAAATAATGTCTTGTATTGTGGAAAATATTTCTTAATTAGAGCGTCCACTGGTTGTCTCTGAGACTCAATGTCGTGCGTGCTTTCTCTCTCATAGATGCACGATTTATAGACAATCCGAACTCATCTGTTATTAGTGTTTCAAGATCAGATTTTGCATTCAGAGACTTCCAGCTTGTGATCGCCCAAGTAATTTTCAGTACATATTTTCGAAGCAGCATGTGTTTGGCAGAATTTCAAAACGCTAAAAGGTCAGTAGGTATATATGGATCAACCAGTAAACGAGGTTAATTCGTCCTTGAGAATATCCACATTATACAGATCCTGTGTTGTTCATCATACTTCTGTGCCTTTGGCTCAAAATGCCGCTGGTGATGTGACAGTGTTTGATAAATTAAAAGTTATCACATTGATCAGCAGAGTTCATGATTGGCTCTAGCAAAACGCCGCCACTCGCTGAAAATCAGTCTGATAACTGATCGTTTGTCTTTAGGTCAAACCCCCTTCTGGCTAGATACACCATGAAGCATGCAACAGATCGTAACATCAAGCCGTAAGGAGAGTTTTGCCATGAAGTAAAATGATCTACTGACCAGGCCATAAAAAAGTCCGAAGAAACTACAACAATGATTTGTCCTTCGTCAGCTTCCCAGGTCTAAGAATCGTCGGTTATTAGTCACTCTGAGGTGCAATAATGTCTCCAACAGAACCCTTGCTGTGTTTCATTAGAGAGTTCAACTTCCGTCACTTTACTGCCAGAGAAGCACCTAACGAGCTTTCCATTATGTTGGTAACCACTGAAAGCTAACCTATTGATCAATGGTTACTTGGGTTGTTTTTGTACCCACCTGATTGCTTACCTTTTAGCAGTGTGATCAGAAGCAAGAAAATACAGTCTGAATATACACATAGGAACAAAAATAGTTACCACCCTGAAAGTCATGAAGTAAACAAGTGACAGACAAAAGTACAGACTGCCGGGCGCCCAAATTTGTTCCGATATCTAATTAGCTCAAAATGGTCAGTCTATCAATCAAGTATAAGCTGATTCATTTTATGGAAGAGCAGATTATTAAAAAACAGCTGCACTCTGAAACAAGTGTGTATATGTGTGTGTGCGAAATTCATCCTGATGACTTGAATGTTTGTCACCGAACTGCAGAGTCTTCCGTCATGAGAAGAAGTGGATGTCGACTAAGTTGTCCAGATAATTCGATTCTACAGTGCCTCATCACTTAATCCATTCTAGATTTCCTATACTGTTCCGTCAGTAGCAGTGTACATACGCGGTAGCCGGATAGGATCCTCGTGCTACTTAAACGTTATCACAGTAAGCTTAAGGGTACCAGATGGTCATGCAGTTTAACCACAATACGCTTTTAAGTAGAGAGTTCTGTTTGGTTCTATTTATCTGTCTCTTATTTTGTCTGTGAAAAACAGGGGAGATTTTTGGATCAATTTATGCCCTACCGCGTTATGCAGTGTCGGAGTCACTCTTTGACCGATTCCATGATTATTACTACCTCACCATAGTTACCAGTTTTGTAACGTTTATGGCTGGGGTGGTAACAGTGTTATGACTTTCGTGAACTGTAACCAACTAACAGGCGCTCCGCATCCTGAAATTTTGATCATCGTCAATTTGATACAGCATTGGTTAAGAGATCAGGAGTATACTTATGAGAGAAAATCTCGAAGTATCCTGGTAAACAAACACTTCAGACACAGAAGACCACCTCTTCAGTCCGTGTGTCAAAGGCGCCGTTGCAATTTTACCGTGAGGTGTGTGACATTACGAGTCACGTGAAAAATAGACTACAGTTCCACCTTTCGTTGTGTCACAGAAGCACTTTCGTCTCACTTGCATTCCCTTCAAAACATAACTTCAGTTTAATGCAGAATACAAGCTAATGAACCGTCTTGCTTCTGCATAGTTCATCATTTTCACCGGGCTGGACAAATATGCAGCATCTAAAGTGTAAACGTTTATTATACAGCCATACAGCAGTGTTGAGATTTTCGATCAAATTGTAGGAAGCCGGACTTGAAAACCAAGTGAATGCCGTGTGCTAAGTCACTGTGATTATCGGAGAGTATGTAACCGATTAGCTGTTATTTATCAAGCTGGTTACATAAGTCTTCAGTAGTTCGCAATGTATTTACCACCGTAAGTGTAGCTGCTATTAGAGTTGCCTAGGAAGAACGCATAAGAATCCGACCCGTATAGATGTCTAATCAGACAGATGGCCCAGTAACTTGGCACCTAAGTGGTTGAGAGGTTCTCCATGTGTTGTCCGAAGTTGTGTCTGCTCCGTCTGATAATACATAATTTGTTTGTGTGACCATGGTTTTCCGATTAATGAGGTTACACATTATTCATGATCCATAGGATCTTCAGTAGTCATGCATCAAACAATGAATGTATACATGCCATTATCTGAAATGGGTGCAATATCGTTATAAAAACAGTAATGTAAGGACACTAAAACAGTAGTAACTTCAGAGCATACTGTTCACCGTTCAATTGTAACATAATTTGTCCCAAAGGTACGTCTTAATTGTTCCCGTTCTGACATTCGAGATCGGTACTTAGACACTTTTAAACGACTAGTCGACAACGCTGTGATCTAAAGCCACTTTTCTGTCTTCTCATATCTGACAATTAAGCAATTCAATGAAAGTTAACCAAAATAGACTGAAGCTAATTTTAGACTTATTATAAGCATATGAAACCTGTTTGAACTTGTCCAGCAGTGTGTACAATCAATAGGATAGGGTACCTGGCTACGTCAAGCCTACTAAATGCTACCATATCGATTTTTCAACGCGTAAAACACTTTTCCGACATCACTCCAGTCCACGGTCCGTGGTTGTAGCCTACTCAGACCGGATGTGTGTGAACTTTGAAATGATTAGACAAATGCTGTCTGAATCCAGAAGTCAAAAATTTTTTGCCATCTGTGTGTGCCTGTAGTCGGAAGAATAAACCACGTCCATTGTGATGCCAGATTTGCACTGAAAAACAGCAGATTGAAAACAATTCTAAAACAATGATTCCGAAGTGCAGGCATGAAAACATCTGTGCTTTTAATACAGCTAAAACCTTTTCTACATCAGTAATTTGAAACAGGGACTGCAGGTTGAAATACAGACCCCTTAAATTCCAATATTCATTGAACTTGTGGACACTGATCACACGTTATTCAACTAGAATGTGGGTTCATTTATTGCGGAGTTTAGGTTTGGTAACTTTAGCTCATTAGTTAAGACCTTCACATATCCAACAATTCCATCGTCGAATAACTTCACCGATGCCACTAAAACCATTATCTTGCGATGATTAGTGAAAATGTGACTCCCGGTTCAGGCTCAATCTCTGCAATGGTATTAAAGCAGTGCATCAAGTGGTAGATGAGACTATTTCAATAATTATTTCATCAGTCCGGAGGGTATAAATTGTCTACCTCATTTTAAAAGATGGTTGTCTTACTAGTCAATCACATTGTTGTCAACTGCCTCCATGTTCATAAAAAGCTTGATTGATAACCGATAACGCCATTGTCTTATTATGTGACTAACACTCGACAAGAATTTCGAAGGGGATTTTTGTTCTTAACCAGTAAAATGTGTTGGGAAACGATATACAAAGCGGTTTATAAGAGCCAGTCAGCTGATTTATTTTTAAAATATCCAGAACCATTTAACCAAGGGGATACTTCAACTTAAATGATGAAGTATCACAATGAAATCGCAGATGATCCCACATTCCTGTCAATCATCGAACACCTTAAGCGTTATCGCTTCAATGACAAGACCAGCGGATTACGTTCTGATAGATATTGCATAAATAGGTCGTAGTGACCCATCCTAATTCTAATGTTTTTCAACATATTAGTGCTGTGAATTCCACAACTTATCAACTCTCTGTGGTTGTTACTTGCTGATGACACGGAATTTTGGTGTACAGTGAATCAGCAAATGAGGACAGAAACTGTATGTAAGTATTCCATACAACTCAGCAGGTTGCTTCACCTACGAAAACTTATCAATTATAGTCGTCACAAAAAGCAATTTAATCGTGAAATGCACACTCTTCAAGCCACCATGAAAACACACTACTGGACCTACTTCGACACTGTCAAATTCAATGCCTCAGAGATACAGCGTTGAAGTACAAACAACGAACCGCTGAACAAAAGACCGATACTCATCCAGTGTGGTTTAATCTGCTGTAGTCGAAACCTTGCCATGCATATTCTGAAAGGCAAGCCAAAACTTCATATAGTTTCATTGTCAAGATCACTCCGGTGGAACGATTGGTCAATTCCTGTCTGCTGAGTGCTAGGGTGTGTTTGTTACATGTTTACTAAGCTGCAGTTGGTCATATCTTGTGATGTACTGTCATTTCATTCTCTACTACTGGTTGTTGCTCACTCGTCCTCTCACAGTTGTTGACATTCTCGATCCGGTTTACGTAAAACATGGTACCAACCACGGGTCTTTTTCCTTACGAAACTGTTCAACACAGTAACAGATGTACAGTTTTCACCAGTCACTAAGCCTCCTATGGATTCTAGAAGACTTAATGACATTGCAGCGCTCAATACTTTACCGCTGTACCTACATAAGTTCGACTCGTTTTTACTTACTCAATTAACAAGTGGGAACTTTGTTTGGACTGATTCACCTAGCTTCTGTCTGTTCAACTAAGATTAGCTTACTTTGGCTGAACAGTGGTAACCCAAACATAGTGACTGTAAACCGTAATGTTTCAAATGCCCTCTGATGAACCAAACTACAGGTCACTGGTGTCTCACTCGTAACAGCTAGACTACTGTTGTGAACATTCACAGCCGGCTCACCTTCGAAACGAATCAAGAATGTTTACGTTTAGCCATTGTTTTCAAGGAGTTCTTACTTGCTAAGGATCAAGATTTGTAGATTTCTCACATGATAACATTTACTCAGCTGCTGTCATTTCACTGTAGGTACTTCATGGTAAAAAAAAATATTTATAAAACTGACAAACAGCAGAATATAATTCCTTTTCGTTATATAACGAGATTTCTCAGTTAACGAGCTTATCACTTAACCAGGTCAAGAATTAACTTTCTCCACCTTTAGGATTAGCTGCAATCTTAAATTTGTATACATTATCTGAGCATGGAACATATGTCTAAAAATGCCTTCATTCCAATTAAAGCCGTGAACCCGATCACACACCTGCCCTACTCAATCGGAACGTCCAGCGATTCGAATAACAATGGTAAGTATGTTCTGTTGTTCTCTTTTGTCGTTTCGGTTAATGCATTCAGTAGGGTTTGATTGACTCTGATAAATTTCACGTATAAAAACATCGTCAATTGTTTGTTATGAACGTGATCACACTATCCTAAACAAAAAACTTTTTAGTGTGGCTTTCAACCAGTGTGACCGTTCCAGTTGGCTTCAGAATGATTGACGTTCCGAATATCGTCATTTATTTCGGATTAAAATACAGGTGCACACATATTACCTTACACCCTGTTTTCCGAACAACTGCCTCCGTTTCACTAGGCAACGTAAAGCGAACTGCCAGACAAAATCAACAGAGTAGATGGGAGTTTAAGAATTTCAAGGATCGAATTCGCTCACGTTCAGCCGGCAAGCGGTCTAAAACATCGCACTGTACTTAAAAATTGACTAAACAAAGGGTTTTGTTCTCATTTTTTTACATATGAATCACCCTGTTGCGTTTTTTACGACTGACGTCTTCGTACAGCATTGCTTCGTCATTGAGCTTTGGTTCTATTACTTTCGTGTGAAAGACGTCCGTACGCACCTTCTGATTCTGTTGCCTAAGTTGTGCTTTCTTCCGAACAGAGGAAGAATGTGAGTATCCTAGGAACGCCGTTGTACTGAAATTAGTCGAACTAAGCTGACTATGGAACAGGGAAAACTGGAACGGAACCGTATTGTAACAAAAACAACATCAAGACTGATCAACTGTAGGCGATTGTGCAATCGAGAAAACTGCATCCGTGGACACGCTTACATAGTATACCAGTAATAAGGTATTTTTTGCTACAAGTTGCGTCATTTTTAGCAACGTGCTTTGAACTGGCCTCCAACATTTCCTTTACTCTGGCTTTGTTGGTATAATTTATGGTGAATGTTTCGTCTGTCTTCATCAAACCCAACCTTGCATCTTGTTTTTCCTACATATAATCTGTAGAATGCACTATCATGTACTCATATACTGGACTATTTCTTGCATTATATTTCGAATATTTTTCTTCCCAGTCTAGATCTTATCTTCAGTCTCCTTCCGTTTATTTCTCCAGACACAATGGTTTCAATTTCGAACTAGCTCAGCAATTGGCTAACCGGCATTGGCCGGCTGAGCACAAAGGCATTACTCACACAACTCCCGGTCTCATTCTTTCAGATTTACAATGGATACGTGGTATGTGAGTGGAACCACAAGTAATGCAGCGCAAGCCGTTTGCGGCGGTGATTAAGTACAGGCGTCCTTTGGCCTTGGTTATTGTGACAGGGTAATCTGAGCTGGATGCTGCCAATCGTGTGTGCGTATCCTTTCTCAGCTCACCCGAACCATTAAACCCTTTTAGCTCCAAGCTTTGGCGGTCTACTCGAATAAGATCGACTCACCCTTTTCAGTCGATCTGCTAGCTCAATTTTCATGGTGTAGACCACCATCGCTCAGTAATGCAAGGATGTGTGTCCACAGTGAAGCGCTCATTATAGCCTCTCTATAAACGCCGTCTTCCATTCAATTTTCTGCGATAAAACTGTCAACCCATGTTCCATATTCCAATTGATTGCCAGTTGGTCAGTACACCGAGCGCGGTAAAAGGTGGGTGAGCACAGATTCGAATGAGAAATAATAACTACAATACGGGACGGCATTCATCAAACGTCAAGTAAACGGTGGTTACGAAAACGTAATTAGAGACAGCAACAAACCCCAAGTGAGTGTATATTCACCAACTCACGACTGTAGAAGTACAGAAAACTTAGTCGAGCGTAATGTGCCTTAGGCGTAATTTGCGCGAATGTTCCGTGTCGGTCGTCCATATTTTATGAAAGAGCGTATACCAGTTTTTAAGGTCACGGATCAGTGTTGTACACCCTCATGACTGATTTGGTTCATGTTTGGACTCATCAGGAAAAAGTAGTCTGCATGAGCATCCCATAAGTACCCATTGTTTTTCAAACTGAAATTCTCGGCTAACTGTCCATTGGTTGTATGGACAGTGTTTATGACAGAACTGACGAAGCTCAATTGTACCACTCCATTGATCGAGATGAATACAGACAATCTTTCTTTGACAATCCATACTGGCTCGAGCTGCAAAAGTTCCAAGTTTGATGTTGTAATGGATTGTTTGACTGTGAAATGTTTGTTAGCAAGTGATCTTCCTGAATCGCTTACACTATAGCGGTTTCAGGTAACCTAACCGTTTTCATCGTAATCTAACAGGCAAACGTGTGTCGTATCCAGTTTTATTCGTTGGTAAGTGACAACACTCAGTTCTGTGCACTCTCGCAGATCAGTCCTTCCCAACTTGGACTGATTACCCAAGATTTTCTATTAGAAATTTATCTGTTGTATGGGGATCGACCAGCTGGAAACTTTCCATGATTTCCAACTGATTATGATGATTCACTTGAGGATACGAAAGATAAACAAATTATATATATAGTGGAAGCCCCTGAAGAATTCCTGTTGATCACCAGAACAGAGCCATTAGAGAAAAATATAAATGAACATTTCATAAAACATCCGGTAGCGCATCTCACGCGGCCAGTCTCAAGGTCGTAAAATCTTAGATAGTGTACACAGTAATTGGACGTTATGACGTACATTTTCGGTCGCTGCCCAATACTTAGCCGCACATCAGTAATCAGGCTTAAAATGACTAGTTATTTGGATGTTCAAATGGGTCAGTACGAATAAGCTTGCAAGTACCGTACTGTCTAAGAAGCCGGCTGGTGATGTGAAACGGAAAGCATATTTGATGACAATGTTCGAACCAGAGCCCCCAGAATGACAACAAAAAGCTCCAACTCACCTGTCTTCATATTAAAATTTAGTATGAATCCTTTGTTGATATAACAGACCTGTTCAGTATCTCACGGACACTTATGGTGTGCTAAAAAAAATTGTCCATTGTAGGTGACCTGAAATTGGTATGTATTAAGAGATTATTAAGAAATGTTACAAACTGGACCAAAATTTGGTTTGCTCGATTTCAGCTAAGGCAGGGTTAGTTTACAAGTTGCATCACGTCTTACAACACTGTTTGGATCGTAATGAACACCTCCAGCTGCGAATATACCTATACAAAATAATCAGACTCACAACAGACCATATACTAACATGGATCAAGCAAACTTCCGCCACAACAACCATGAGAAATCATTTAGAGCGTAGAAAATTATATCGAGAAAAGAAACAAAAAACACGGCAAACCTAACCAAATAAATGCAGGTATTTTACTGACTGTGGTAAACTAGTATGTCGGAAAATGTTACTAACCAATCGGATGGGCAATCTTGAGACCGACAAGCAACATCATTCAGCTTTCCTCAACTAAATGATCGGTCTCTCTATAATTCGGGAACACATTAATACCTGACTACCTCACGGTTATATCCAATTTCAAATGGTCCCGATAAAAGTCCGACATGAAGAGTACATAACTTAAACATTGTATGACTAACTGATCGCCTTTCTGAAGTTTTTGCAACTACTTGCTGGCTGGCGACCGCGTTTCTCACACGGTCAGTCCATTTGAAGTGAGATAATTAGAACAGACGACAGTAGCTAACCATTGCAAGCACGCTCACGTCTTCATCAGGAACAGGCCATTTCTAAATCAATGAAGAAATTAGGTCGCACGAGTAAAAAAACGCGTCTTTTCCACGGTAAGTACAATGAAGGTCAGGAAAAAAAGCACGCATCTTCGATATTTTTTCCCGTTTCTCCTCAGAGGTGTTGTAAACTGAGGAGAGAGTATTACTCAGGTAAGCGACACGATTCGCCGTCTCAAACGAACTGTATGCAGCAAAAAAAGAGGAGTAAGAACGTAACAGCTTGAGCCTCGAACATGTGAAGCACACTACGTATAGATCCGCGGGGGAATACAGGCGTTCAGCAGAGAAGATAAGCACAACAACCTGTACATCCATATTAATAGGCCTAGTAAAGGAAAGAATTTAGACATTGGGTAAGGTGAAGTTCCCAAGTGCAAATTCTTTAATGTCATCCATGATAAAGGTGTACAGAGGGAGATCGGACATATCCCAGGCAAACCAGTTGGCGCTATTAATCATAGAAACAATGTCCCATGAACCCTTGTAGGATATGCACTTGTTAATCTTCACAGACACAAACTTTACTGGGACCGAAGAGAAGATCTAGAGGACGTCTCGAACAACCGAGTCGAACACATATTCTACACCTAAAAGTGTTACGACAATTTTTTGTCAATAAGAGTGCCTACACTCTGGAAAACGATAATCTGCTACACCTACAAAAAGCCCCTTTCATCACTATTTGATCATCCGATTAACAGTCCATTAAAATCTTTTCGAGAACTTTAAGCCATCTCTCGTTTTAGTCCTTGCTAATCATGCTCAGGGTCAGAATGGTTCAAGTGATGTTTGCTTAGAAAGTTTAGTAACGTGACAGGAATTCAAGTTTATTGAAACTGCACAGCGCATGAGCAGCATAATCTTTCACGATAAGCTCTCATAGCTGTTGACAAGTTTTTCTCAATGTACATACTGTTCTCCTAACCGACTTGATTAGGGAAATGAACCCATAGCTACAGCTTGATAAGGGTTCTTCACACAATCTCAGTTCAGATGTCAATTAACTCTATGTTACACTTAGTAGCACAGGATTGCTGAACAAGGGACAGAACGAAAAATAACACGAACGACAGCTTGATCACAACTCGAGTGGCCACTCGAAAATGCAAGTCTTTGCTAGCGTGATGCCACATATAGCTGGCTGTCAAATGAACGACCTGTGTTCTTAACCGAGACGCATAGGATGGCCTGCATGTGACAATGCTGTTTGAGGGCGTCGCATCCTTGACCATGTCTAGACTACTACCTGCTGCAGTGAACGCAGTATACCAAAAGTACCACGCGTTCAGGATTTCCGTCCACACAGGTTAGTCCATCTTCTACGATGAACAGCGCATAAATGACTATCCGTTTGGATACAGTCAAAATAACGTCGCTCTCCTGTTCAACTCAGTAATGCCCACATTGTAGATCTAGTCCAAACATTGTCAGAAACCCTAAGGTAGGAGTGTTTAAATCAACTACCATTTACAGATGGATTCATAGGTGTAACTGTGCCAAAAACGTGATTTACACTTCGGAGACGCAGCATGTATCAGGTTCAAATTTGTGAGAATAATTGCCACTGCGTGCGAAGAAAAAGTGTGAGTCGGATAGTGCGAACACTAAAACCGCTAGTGTCCACCAGTACCCTAACTCTAGAAGACAAGTTGCTCTGAGAAATACACAAAAAGTAGGGGAAATTGGAGGAAAACTCCAGGGGACAATTGCAAGTAATTCTGTAATGTTTCCGCCTTCAGAACGATAGGATTTGATTTCGTGTTAGTTTATAACATGGAAGAGCGTTGACTTGAGGAACCCCACCCAAGTCATCGGCCCAAGGGTCTCACTTATCTAACAGTTAGGGTTAGTCCAGTCAGGGAGCACAATGTTTAAGACATTGATGTCTGATTCCGGTCAATACTGCACGCAACAGACATACTTGAAGATGGATTATGCAAAAGGTTTTGATGATGCAAGATGATATGACGGCAGTTACGACGATCGAAGTACTCGATTATCGTGAGTACCTCTCTTAATTCCCTTCTCTCTCTATATTCAAAAGTTAGCAATGCTGCGACAATTGATTCAGTTACGTCGTATACTTACAGGATAATGTCCTAATACCCCCCAGTTTACTTCCACACAATCAGTAAAGCAATAAATAATCGGTGAGATTTACTAATTCTGGTCCATCTGACATGCTCGAACATAAAAGAGCCGAGATCCTCGTCATCATAGCCCTTCGGTGCTCAAACCTGACCATTAGGTCGAGATATGAGAAAGGGTTGCAGTTGGCTGAAAATAATAATCTTGAGTGTCTGAACCGCTTATTGTGAACGGATGTATAAACAACACTAACAAAAATGAAGACTCAATGATCAGAACAGCAGCAGGCCACAGAACAATTTATCACGAGGTCATCGATCAAATGTCGGGGGACTGTCTTTAGTTAATCACAAACTTGAAAGCTATGCACTTAGTACCAGAATCCCGACTTACTACAGTAACGTCATTTGAGCCGGATGATTTACAAATGACCACATTGTCATCAAACGATTTATCTCTATCTGTTCAATATGGTTTTTTAAAAATAAGCAACCAGTGTCAGCTGGACAGTAGGGAGGCTGTTCAGGACGACAGGCTGATGTTTAGTAGCAAGTATCATTTGGATGAGTTAAACGAACAGCACAATTAGATAGTCGGGTGGCTAAACTAAAAAAAACGAATGCTTTGCGTAACTTGTGCTCTAGATTTTAGTAACCTTTCTGATGGAACTCGGTCAACGTTGGTTTTAAGTCCGGTTAAGGTCGGCCATCCAATTCACACGCAATAACGCGAAGAATATTTTTACTTACCACCCTCACCTCCAGAATGATCAAGCGACCATTATGAATCTCTCCGCTTTATCCGTTCTGGCAAAGAAATCTGAGCAGGCGATACATGGACGAGAGATAGAACCATATAACTCAACGGTAACCTCGCCGCTTAGTTTAATCACGCTGTGACGGGACAAGTGATTATCCGTGTCATATTCACAGGGTTTCACTTTAAACGAATAGCCGTCAATTTGAATCGCTGTCCGCATCCTGTGCCACAATCCCTACTCGTATGTTTGACAACAATGCGCCTGTGTGACTGGGGCTACGGAAACGAACTTCGAAGCACAATGTCAGCACAGTCAGGGCTTATGCAAAACTGCAGGATTCCCTGAATGCCAACCCAAGTAACAACTGTAAAATAATGAAAGTGTTCGAATCAAATTTGCACTCTGGATGAACTGTGGCCTTGAGTTAGCCCAATAAACTGATTGTGGATATGATGCCGGAACAACGAGGAGGGAGATATGTTTCCATACGAGGGGTAGTAGCGGTTGTAGAGGACTTGAACGATATGATCGCTTTAAGGGGAGTTCTATGCACATACCTGACTGTTGAGTTCGTAACGGCTCTGCTAAGAGAACTGGAGGGACGATATCGACTGACAATTGGATTTCGCATATATAACGGCCTAACATCCGCCGACCAGTTGAGCAGAGAGGAATAAGTATCAATGACGTAGTTGTCATAACCTGAGCAACGTGGTACGACATAAATGTACGGGAATGTCGTGTGAATCCTACTGCCGGCAGTCTATGAAGCAGATGTGTGTCGTATAACGTAAGCGCTGTAGAATCGCTTAGTAAATGCAATTACCTTATAGTAAACGAACCGTGATTTTACTTGCTTACTTTAGCCCTTGTTCATACACTTAACTGGGTTAACGTTGTACCGGCAGTTAAGAACTGTAGAAGGCTAACGCTGTTTACTGGCGCTGTAGTGAACGCTGCGGAATATTCGGTTTACCTGTTTTGCTGCATGTTCGTTTGATTGTTATTTTGGAAGACTGACTTGTGCAGCATCGAATGAAAAACACATGGCATGTAGTTTATATTTTGATTTGGCCATGGCAAGACAGTCGTTTAATATTTGAGTGTAGAGCTTATAGAGCACGAAAATTCTAAATTTGTACAGTTTGCAGTCGGCAAGAGGTGACTAACTAACCTACAAGTTATTTTCTACGTAGGGTGACCATATAGGTGTTGAGTATTTAACAGACGGCTTCATGAATAAGAACAATATTCGATGGGTAAATGCCTCGCTTTACACGTTTTTATGCGGACACCTTTTCCGGCTACTCCAGTGTTAAGGCTACCGGTTTATTCTATCGGCGAACACGCCTATGACAGACGATCATCTACGCGTAAGTTTCGTTTTTCGAAAATCTAGTCCGAAATATCGTGTTTTTGCTTACATCACTACACCAAACATCTTTTGAATGACCTTTGAACATATACTTGACACTATACTGCGGTACAGTAAATACAGCTCTGCTGCCACTGTTTTATCCTTGTTCACACAATGAACTCAGAATCAAGGGGGACAATGAGCCGAAGATAGTGTGGAGAACGACTGGTCTATTGTATGGACAAACGAACACGGGACAACTGGCACTATCACTTATGACTGAGATTGCATACACAGTTGCTGTTGTGGAATATGCAGGCGAACGAATAGTCACAAGATCAAGGCCAAACACACGCATGTCCTCGAGATGAACGACCGCTTCGTTTAATTTGAATCACGCTTCCGGTCTATGGCCTGCCTAGCGTCGCCGTTAACCAACTGAAGTCATACGATAATGTTGATAACAGCACAGAAAATGTGTAACTAGATGTATGGATGTCAGTTTTGTTAGTTTACACTGCGAGCCAAGTGGTTAGCCTGCTAAATAATTCATGAACATGCCAAGTGTGGGAAGTTGTGTTGACGAATTTATTAGTCGTATGATGAGAAACACTTGTATGCTAAAAAACCACCTCGAAAAACAGAAATTAGTAGAAGACACGAATATGTTCCTCATATAACTGCAAAACAAGGAGTAAGTTTGTAGCTGTGTGTCTTCTAAACAAATCTGGACAAAATCGTTGTAACTGATAATGTTATTGGCTCGGACTACGAACGTAAATCAAACACCTGTTGACCTGTTCGGTAGAGCTTTCATGACCGTACACATGTCCACATGCTGGTCACACGACTCTAATGGAGTTGTCTTCCGTACCTTTAGGTGACACCGTAGAGTGCTTATGATCTTTCTGTTAGATGTGATGAAACCAAATTAGAATAACTAGAAAAGTAGCACGTGACATACCAACCAAATTTAAAATTTCAGCTGCACATAATGAATGGATATGAACTGAACTCTCACTGATGACCTACCTATGTGATATGACGACCGGCTTAATCTCTACTTTCAGCTGCCGATGGAAACTTGCTAGAAAAGCAGTCCTATGCAATCCGAACAGCCGGACTAAACAACGAATTCTTACGCACTGGAAGTGTACGCGCCAGGGGCAAGTACAACCCTGACAGAGGTAAGCACAAATTATTCCAACAACATCAAACGTTCCGCCCACATATTTACGTTCATATTTTATCACACTGAAGTTCGTAAATTATCTTAGACCTTGAGTGGTGTAGTTGTTTTCAAAAGTTTTCAACAAAGTTTGTGGCTCACTGACAAACAAGAAACAATCGACGAGAAAATAAAGTAAAGCTTCCGATCTATGTTATACGTGAATGCAAAGTGAAACAGTATTCACGAGCCCCGTCCTCAAAAGTATCGTGTATGATGGATAGGTGCAGAAAGAAAATTGACCACAATCAGTCTATACAGTCGGAAAACGTTGATCCCCACCACCACTAAAAATGAAAAAGCATGATAACCGTGGTGGTACTTCCTCCCGATCAAGGAATCCGCCTCATCATCCCAACCCAAATTGAACCCAAGAAACGTTAGTCAAAGGTAACTGTGAGGTAATCACAAGCCTTAATAGAGGGAAACGGCGATACTAACTTAATATCATGACTTCCTACATGTTGGTCGTGTGATGAACTCTAGCCAGGAATTCTTCCAAGCTTATAATCTACTTCCGATTATTCACACTGAGGTTTCTTATGCTATTTCGATAGACCTTTATTACCTGTTCGACCAGTTTCTTTGTGAGTTCGTTATCGGACTCGATTATAAGTGTGCAGGGGCACCGAAATGAATGACGGATATTCAACAGAAGACAACCGAACGATGATTACGAAGACAACGACAGTAGCAACACTGAATTGTTCTTTTGTTAAAAGTTGGCTGGAAGCATCATTAATGCACACAGAAAGTTGCAGCAAACTCAAACGGAGGCAATGCACTTTATGTGCCGATGTGCATATTTTACTGGTGCCGATCAAAATTTGTTATCAACCTAGTTCATTATGTTCACACGAGTTGTAGGCGAAAACGGACATCACTCAGACAAAGGACATGCCTACGAGAATGAAATGCGTAATAAAACTGGTCAGTGGCCACGGGGTAAACAACTGTTTGAAACGCCAGTCAAGAATTCACTTAATGATAAACAGATAATTACTCAAAGTACTTTCAGTTCATAAGCTGAGGTTTTGTTCGTAGGAATTACAGTGACATCAAAGTAGACGGCAATGTCAATCCAACTGAAAGTAAGCATTGATATTTGATTGTAGGATTAATCACGAAAGTAATCAAAGTTTTTTAACTTCGCCTGTGCTAATTAAGTCTGTGTCAAGTGAAAACCTGTATTTCTCGTAATATAGCCGTTAAATGAAACGACTGATTTAGCCAAAATAGAGAGATGACATATATCGCGAAATGTTGACATTTCGATTTACTGTCATCAATCGCCACCGCAAAACTAGCAAATTTTATACAAATTGCGTATAACAACAACAATTGAACGAACCAACCACATAGTTCTGATCTTTCACACGCTAATAGTTCAATCAATTCCACGGCAAGAAGATTGATTGCGTCAGCGGCTTCTGTGCACACAAAACTGTCCGATGTTGTTTGATTAGCATTGTCTCGCTAATCGCCAACAATTTCCGGTTGCGACTATGTAGCAATATCTTGAACGATGTAACAGGGTCAACTAGGTAACCGGTTGCTGTGTTTGGCGATCGATGAAGCCGGGGTCTTCGGGCTTGTGACAGTCAGTAAGTCGTTTTTTTTATATTGGCGTTGATAACCCCTTAGAAATGGACTCCGCCATACGTTGGTGCAAACGCCGGTCTGTCCTGCCTATGCAGACGTCATTGCAGCTGCAATTGAGCTGGTATACTACGTGGGAGACAGCTTGATCGGTTGAGTGTGTAACACTGCTACGAACAGTCAAGTACCTTGTGCTTAACAGGTTTAGTATTTTTTTTTTAAAAATCCATGGGGCCGGAGTACCTTAAGGTTGGATGGACGATTAGGGCGTTCACACGGCATAGAAACGTCTGCGCAAACGACCTGGCCTATGTCGGCGAAATCGGACTCAGACAGATAGGCATATCGAACCCAGACAACTCCCGAATATTACGATTAGCTTCCGACTGAGTAACAAGTGTTCCACAACACAAATCGGTACCCAAACTCGAAATCATCAAAATGACTGTGAAAGAACGCCACACACAGTCCACTGAATCAGCGGCGCCACAAACCACTGGATGAGCTAACAACCACGTTTCTTGGACTCATCAGTGACACTTCGTTTGCCTCAGTGATGAGAAAATAATTAATCATGACGCGTTTTTGCAAACGGTTGGTTCCAGTAACCACCAGCGTAGTGGTGGTGTAGTGTGGTGGATAATGGCTTGGACTACAATGTGCCACTTATTCACGAGCTGTGGGTTCGATTCTCTGGCGTGCGTGTTGCTGATGGGACCCAACTAGGTCGAAATAGCTGTCCGGCACTTTTTTGATGGTCACTGGGACCGACCGTTTCCAAATACCCTTTTTCAACCCATTCTGGGGTTGTGGTGTATGTCTGCTCGTTTGCAGACCAACCACAAAACGGCCGATCGATTTCAGCCTATGGGCGAAAATAAGCGCAACGGCTAGAGAAACTAACCAGGACGAGCCTAGTGCATGTTGTAATCATTATCTTCAGAAGGTAGATGAGGCTTCAAAGAGCTAACAATAGACAATGGTTAATGGGATTCCGGTTGTTTCACATTGAAAACCATCCACGCATGATCGCAGCCCTCGCATTCGGATAAGACTTTTGACCACCTCATTTCAAAAGAAAACAGTAGACTCGAGTTTCGTTCTCATTAGAGTCAAATCCTCGGAATCTTACCAAACATTTAAACCATACTTAGTTGGTTCAATGAAAACAGTAACCTCAGCATAACTGAGAAGTCCTAATCACGAGGGTATCGAACGGAGTGAACAGAGAGATTCAGTCTATCCTCCTTTCGAAATGAAAGAGCGAACTGAGCACTATTCACACTGGATGTTGGTTGAGTGTTTGGATGTGATCGTTTGGTCATGGCAATCGCAAGGTTACTGACTTTGTGGTTCGCACACTGGTCTCACAAACACGATGGCCGAAGTGTACATTCCCGTCCGGTCGAGAATAAGCATTATTGACTTACTGTAATATGACCGAAGCTCGAATCTAGTGTTTCCATTTAAAGTGGGCTAGCCGAAACGCTTATGTTAACTTGGAGGCTGCGATCAAGTATGGACGGTGTTCAATTATCAGTAGCGGGAATGACCGAACTGACCATATTGAGTTGCAGTTAGGATTCTCAAATGTTAAAGGTCTTGTAGCTCGTCATTTTCCAAACTTGTCAAGGAGCTGTAATTTATTAACGAGAACGTATACCATGAAAATGTGGCCACCTTTTTCAGGGTTTAAGGTCGATCAGCCGGACTGCTGTCCTTGTCAATCGCTCAGAAAATCTATGTGACTCGATGGACTGTTAATCCTGCAGGGATAGCAGTGTACAACTCGACAGCCGAATTGGTAGTTACATCGAAGTGAGTATGAAAATATGCTTCAACACATCACGATCACCCGTCGGACGCGTGTCCAATCGATACGTTAAAGTGTTGAAGTACTGCGTGGCGACAGCGCGTGGTTCTTCGCCGATTTAAGATGCACATGGTGGTCGTGTAAAGTCGTGTCGGATAGTTTTCGTATTTTTACGTACACTTCTGTAAGAGCTATTCAAACACAACCTAACCAGTTGTTTTACAGTCAATCCTGCTCACTCGTTGCGTAAACTGATTGCTCTCGACTTGGCAATAAGAGGTCACCAAACATAAGATGGTTCGATAATTTTGTTGCGAGGTACAGGAATACGTCTCATCAGAAATGCTGTTAATAAACCACAAAATTAATGTTTCAATTAACTCGTATGCGTCCCCTTGGTTCACACATATAGCTTACCGCAATCCGATAACCGGAGAGGGGATGAAGCCTGAGGACTATCTAGATGTGCTCTGGTTACCTCGAGATTATCATTTCCGAGGGACGAGACCACCAGCAGCCTCTAACAACAATCAGAAACAACCCAAGCCGGAAAAATCAGTGCGGTCACCATCGAGACCTACACAATCCACAAGACAAGCGTCAACTTTGAAAAAACCACCAGAGAAGAGAGCGCAATCAGCACAAAAGTGTATATCGCAGGATATAGAAAAACCAGTTGGTAAGCACATAAATAACATACCAACACCTTCTTCTGTTGTCAAGTTTAACCGTCCACACAGACAAAAGATACTGGTTTCAACCGCCTCATTCTGGTTGCTCTTTTCTGATCAAGCAAAGTCTAGCGCAGCTGCTCTCTAGATCATGACAATAATCATTATAAACAAACCCTGACCTCATTTGTATAAGCGTGTTGTATGTTGTAGAATCTGACTGGCCCAGAGCTCATCAGTGTGGCCGACAGTAGTCCGAAGGTTCTTGCACTATTACTGGTTAGAGTTGCAAAGTCAGAAGTGCATCTTCAGTAGATATTTTAAAGGATCATGAAAAGCAGAAAATGGGCATTCGTGAAAAGATTAACAAGTTCTCGGTGTGAAATTAGGCCGACTCAATTTGTTATTACTACAAGGTGAATCGGTTCCATCACCCGTAAAATTTCACCACCATTACAAACGGATGTATCATACCTTAGTGATTATTAATGTCAACGCAAAATCATCCTGATTTTTAAAATGAAGTCAAATGTATTCTTCTCAAACGTCCCCAGCATAGTTCTTACTACAGTACACTGTGATTCGTTGCATTGATTTACAAACCTACTGACCCGTTTGTCCTGATTCTCTCACACATAAACAAGCGTGATGGGAAATACCGAAAGTAACTACCTGAAAAACTGACTAATGAAGTCTGGCTCTGTTGCTGTCTCATGATGTTCCCTCTCAAACACAAGCATCCTGCGACCACCGCAGCACACATTTGTACTCAACGAGTGGAGAGGTATCAGGAGAGAAGTTAAATCACCAATATTTGCTTTACGAGCTGTAGTCACTCGGCTTCCAGTGAGATTAGACCGTTAGGGAAACAACTGCTGGTACGGTAGCAAGTTGTTCAATCCCAAGTCCTCAAGAAATTGAAGCTGAAAAAGTCGTCCGGTACATGAATACGGCAATCAAATGTTTGCTACACCAGTTCTATCATCTAAATAGTGGGCTTAGCCTGAACCAAGTTGTCACAAATCAAGTGATTAGCCAACTGACGTAGTTCTCAAAACCGACCACTAGTCAACGATCTGCAAACAGATTCGTAAGCAACGGTTGCCCCAGGAAAAAGAAAACAATATCCCTTTACTCTGGAGTAATCACCTATACCATAGAGAACTGATACATGCTCAAAGCATGACGCAAAATCTTCAGGCAGCATACACAACGAGACTGGACCTTGACGTGGTGTGACAGCTTGCGCATCTCGATGACCTACTGAGCTACACTGGACGGTGTGGCCACCACACCGACAGTCACTCATGCCAGGCAAGCCAATAGGTAGAGGTCTGACGAACCAGTCTCCTGGTCCTCCAGGTTGAGAGTTGGAAGGTTGGCATCTTGTCCCGAAAAATGTACCAGGTGTGGTACACTGCCACACACCCGCTGCCTTGCGGTATAGGCTTTTGAGCCAAAGGCTTTGGTTGAGAACCCTAATCGTTCTCCTGTCTAGGTCTGGACGCCCTGGCAGTCTCAACCTACACACAACCATGAATAATCATAACACAAGTAATTCCATACTGCATCGGCTGTCTCGCAGTATAAACCGAGTCGCTCTATCTGCTGCATACAGCAGGGTGGATAGGCGAAAACATGTTACTGCTCACCCCTCCCCCACTGTCCTATCAAATTTAGTACTCAGGCTCCTTTCGATCTCCATTTCTGATAATTGCTCTACAGGTCCCACAACAGATGTAGTTAACTGTGGTAACACTGAGCCGGTAAGTTCCGTCTCTTACCATTCAGCTTCAGGCCTCTCTCGTCCCTTGCTTAGAGCTAGAATGCGAATTAATATAGGTGCGTTCAACGTTCGCACGCTAAAACAGATAGGTCAACAAGCCGCTCTTGCATGAACGTTAGACTCATTGCATGTCGATGTCTGTTGTATCCCAGAGACAAGAATCCAAGACAACAGTCAGCGTATGGAACTAACAGCACCCGCATTGTCTACCCGATACTGGTTATACACTTCGGGTGACTCTACAGCCACCGTTAAAGGTCAGGCTGGAGTAGGTAGTCCTCAACACGAAAGCTGCAGCCGCATTGATAGATTGGATTCCTGTCAACAGTAGACTTTGCGCCGCCCGCCAGGCAGGTTCGACTGAGACCAGCTCTAGACGCGAGACTTTCGGAAATCTTTTCGCTGTATCTGCTTACGCCCTTACTGACTGTAGTGACGTCGACGTCAAAGACGCATTTTACTCGGATCTGGCCGCTCTCCTTCGATCGACACGTGGCTCTGATATAGTCTTTCTGGCCAGAGATATGAATGCCCAGATGGGTTGCCTTGGTGAGGCCGAATCTCATTTAGGTGGCAGGTTTGTGATAGCGTCACATCGGTCAGATAAAGGCGGACGATTGTTGCAGCTGTGCGCTGAGTATAAGCTATCGTATCGTGCGTGTCAATGCTATACTTGGCGCTCGCCTTCTTCGAATCACACCTGGTCTCAAATAGACCACATAACTGTTAGTTATAGGTGGCGTGGTTCCATTCAAGACTGTCGTTCTTATTGGAGCACATACTTGGATTAAGGTCATGCGTTGGCACACTGTCGTTTTGTTCTTACTTTTGCTGGACAACCACCCCACCGACTGACTGTTGAGAAACTGGCTTTACCACCGGTAAAACATAAGTACCAAACCAGCCTAGACAGTTGTCTTAATGGTACTCAATCCGAAGATCCTAATAGCTGCTGCACTAAAATTGTATAGGCCATTCCGAAAGCAGGTACTGTAACATGCGGCACAGGAGTACATGGGCTAAACAAACATTGGATCTCGGAGAAATCCCTGGAGTTGTTCGAAACCAGACGGAAGGTTCCTCCCGGTAGTTCACATAATAAGTCTAAAAGATATCCTTAGGAAACTGAAACGTAGTCTAAAGGCTGACCGGGAGGCTTGGTTGGTGGAAAAAGTTGAGGAAATGGAAATCGCTTTTGCCTCCGAGAACACCGGCAAACTCTTTAAGCTGATCCGTTCCACTGGTCTCAGGTGACCATCTGTCAGTGAAGCTATCAGCAGGGCAGATGACACATTAATATATAATAAGTCCACAAGGTTAGAGCGTTATGTAGAACATTTTGAGGGTCAATTTAGATGGCCTCCTGCTTTTACTGTGTTGCCGCCACAAATCTGTGATGTAACACCCTGGTCGGTAGATTTGGAACTATCCACTGAGACTGACGTTCGCAATTGCATCTCGGCTCTCAAAAGTAACAGGGCTGCTGGTCCAGATGATACCGTGCCGACACTTTTCAAAGAGGGTGGAAGGGCGTTAGTAAAGGCCTTGACTCAGCCGCTTCAACTTGTGTGGATGACGGAGACCAACCCACTGTAGTGGGGTTACTCGATAATAGTTTCCATATTTAAAAAAGGGGCCCGGCGTTCTTGTGAAAACCATAACGGAATTTGTTTGACCCCAGACATTAGTAGGGTTCCGGCGTCTATTACATTTCGTCGACTCACTGCAGTTCGTGAGGTAAGCATTAGAGAAGAACAGGCAGGGTTTTGCCCTGGGCGGGGATGTATAGATCACACTTTTACTCTTCAACAAATTCTCTAGCAGCATCACAGAAAACGCGGGTCAACAATCGTCGTATTCCTCGACTATAAAGGTGCGTTCGATCCGGTGGGTCGATCTACACTTTTGAAATCACTTAAGCACAGGGGTGTACCGACTGAGTATGTGAACATACTGTCGACACTTTATTCCCATACTTCAGCTCAGGTTAAGGTTTACGGTGAATAATCTGACAGTTTCAGCACCATGAGCGGCGTACGTCGAAGCTGTCCCCTTTCACCATTTTTGTTCAATCTCGTCATGGACGAAATAATGGAGAACTGTCTGAGGCACTCAAACGAATGAGCAGCGAGGTTAGGAAGCGCATGTTTGACAGATTGTCAAACGAGTTCTTTCGTTCAATCCTTACACTTGCACAGACTTAGGTGGTTAGGTCACGTACTAAGGATGCCAGCTAATCACTTGCCACATCGAGCATTGTTTGTCGACGCTGCGGCTGACTGGCTTAAGGTGCGAGGTGGACATATGATGACCTGGCGTAGACAAATGAAATCGTTCACGAAGGGGTTCATCACTGTAGATCTGGTTTGTCTCCCAGGCTGGGGCACTCACGACTCGCAGGTCAGTGTTTTGAGACGTTAGGTGGGATGGCGGCTAACCGCGCTCAGTGGCATGAATGTTGCCGTTGTTTGTCTGAGTTGTCTGTGAGGTGAGTGGACTTAATGACGCGTGGCAGTGAAAGCCATAAGGAAGCTGTCTTGCTGATGACGCCTTATTTTCACTTACAGCTCGGTTGTTTGTTTGCAAGGTGTAGATGCCTTGATGTTGTACGTTTGAATATAGTCGTCGTTATTTCTTAGTAGTTAAGTCCATTCCCCTCTCCTTACTCTCTTCTTATATAGGTTTTTTTCCCCTCGTGGTTGTGTGGCAGTTAAGCATCAATGTGAACCGCTGATGTATTGCTGTCTTTGATGAGGAGGAGGCAGCATGCAGTGAAATCGACCAACACCAAAAGTGTCACAATCTTGAAGGGTAAGAAGCTGGTGACAGACAACACTGAGCTTGCAATTACGTTACGAAGTTGTGGAACATGACGAAAGCTCTTAGTTAATAAAGACCCTTAACAAATACTGAACACGGAAGACCTCGAGAAGCCAACGAACTGTAAAGATGTTGGGACAGTTTGATAACAGGTCCATGAAACAAATGCGAGACTGTTGTGATCATGATGTCAACAGAATCGCCGAGGATCGCATAATCCAGACAGCAGTATATAGTTCAGACTAGCACCGGTGCGATACAATCGCTGTCATCATCATTCCAAAGTTACTTCGGTTTCTCATGCATTCAGGCCACAGAGTGTAACGGCTAAATCAGTGCACTCAAATGACTACGAACTTCAGGTTTCCAGGAGAAAACAGTTCCTACCGATGGGCCGACGGAATTCGCAGTTCTGTTGACGAGCGCTCCCTTAAGTTGGCACGGGTTCGCACGCAACGTTATCCGGTAATTTTAAGATTTTGTGTACTTCGGGATATTTACTGGACGGTTTATAACTCCGATTCAGCTCGAACGTCGTCAGGGTCTGTGCAAAAAATAGCACCGTTTGAGTAGAGCAGCCAGAACCGACATGAGCACGACCGTATTCAAACATGGTAGCGTGATAATGAGGTGACTGGCTTCTAGCAGAAAAAATTTTAAAGGTTGCTTCGCTAGAAGTTAGCTTATGATGAGCCATATGGTGAGGAGCGGGTTAGCACAAAAGTTAAAAGTAAAAGCTCGAAAAACCTATTGGATAGACCGTCGCGTAAGGTACATCGCGTTAATTTAACGACGTGCCCTTATTTACCATATGGAATTCAAACACAACACATGTCGAACGTGTACTCACTTCTTTCAAACACATTCCTATAAATAAATTCGCAAACGATCATCCAGTGATCATACAGGAATATTGTCTCTGTAAGATTGAGGGGAATAAATGTCACAAATAACCAATGAAGCACGAAATAAAACACGAGTTCGCTCACCATACTAGGTCTTCAGAGTATCAGACCGTCCAACTTGACCAGATTAACTGTTAGTTGAAAGTTTGAGTAAAAATTCAGTACCAATCCCCACTCCACCTCCAAATTTGGCTCTGATCGCCTGTTGCATCCACTGATCGCAAATGTGGTGAATGGCTCACAACTGTTACTTTGAATGGTAGGTTGCTGATAGCGGTGCAGTACTGACCACGTGACCAGTATCCTTAAGCAAATCAGCATATTCAAGTCGTACGTACGCACAAAGTACGTCACGTCCACTTAAGCAATCGTTTAGGTTATGCTATGAGCCCAAGCCTAAAAACGCAATGTGGCAAAATAGCTCGTTTCCAGTGATTAATAGTCAGGTTAAATACAACACATTTCTATCATTAATGGATAAACGGAGAACGGATGGTTAATGACGTCAGTCCGTCCTTCGCTTAGCGCCTTCGTGAACCCCCTACAAAATTGTAATATAAATGTGATGTATGTAGCCCAATGATGAATCACTGAAAAAAGCCTGCTTGCCACATTTTATTTCTCATGACTACGCGATTCTTGAAAACTACTTTCCGTATGCACCGCCTATCACCCACGACAGTACCCGTCGCTCGGTGATCCAATTCCACTAACGTTAGCAAATATCCATTTAATAAAGAGGTCTTAAAGGCTACGAGACAAGCGCTGATCGGTGAGATTCAGACCATTCCACCAAGTAAAAACAGTGAGTTTCGTGACCACTCAATTCGCCCATGACCAACAGTACGTGGTCGTACGGATAACTTCCCAGTGGTGCCAGTCACTTCAAATAAACTGAATGACAGTGAACAAGATAACTCAGCAATACAGAGCGGCCAGTAACCACATTGCCTTTATCTGTGACTTGGCAACCAGACAGTATCTCACCTACACCGGACGCTGCATACTTTCAAATGTCCGTGACTCTGAAGAGCTCATACATGCGAAGTACATTCCATCATTATCATTTTCAGTATTGTGAACGGTGCCCGTGGGTACTATAATTCGGGTTACCGCTGGCTCTGACAATGACCCAAAAAGTAGTAGAGTAACAAATAGGTACAAATGTATAGCAAGGAAAAGGAGGAAGAAAAACAAAGAACAAATTCGCTTGACGAAATAGTCGACAAGTTTGCGGAACCAGCTTCGCCAACGACTGCGACAAAATGCTATATCAGTTTCCAACAAGGAGCGGTGTAGATTGCCGTGAACTTTCCAACTAAGTAAACAATACCTGACAACCTTGCTCGGTGAAACAGCCAAGGTTTTCACGGCTAGTGACCAGGTCATCGCTCGGCTGCCTTGTAATTTTTTCCAACCATTAGCAATCACACTGAACAACGCGCAGCGTAACAGACGCTCTGTCGGCATGCAGAGCGCGTGGCACAACCACCGAAAACTATGCACCGCTACTACCTCCGTTATCAGTCGTGAACTGACACACTTCCCAAATATGCTATGACAGACTTTCGCGCAGTTCACGTAACAAGTTCTTTTGATATGGGCTAATTGGTGGGACAACGGTGGTCGAATATTGAGAGTCTATACGTATCCTTTCCACGAAAGATCTAAGATTCCGATCCACAGAGCAAAATCGATAACAAACTAAGCATCTAACCGACAAACGGACTTCTTTGCGACACTACAAGTGATGGAGACTGGACATTTCGTCAGCAACATTACGATCTGATACTCCCGACAGTCTGCAACGACCTACTTTCAACAATAAATACAGGGTCAATGACAAGCCAACCTTGCAACAAAACTACTTTTAAGATACAAAGTGCACCCATGATAATACGTTGCGACTCTACTAAGGAAATGCCTCTATAAAACAGACCGAATGCCTTCACGGTCCAGTGTTTCTAACAAGTTCACGTTTTAAACGCCTTATGGACGATAAGATCTAGATAGAAACGATCGCCGTAACTATGATGAAATTGGCTGAAGTAACTCACAGTAGACGTCATCTACTTCCACCGTTTGATAGGATAACCTCACTACTAGTTAACAAGGAAAATCAATACTTCGTCCCAGGTTTTCGTCAGAGCCTTCTTTAGGGTTATTAAAATGAATCGTAATCCAAGATTAGTGTTACGCATTAAGCAAACACACGTGCAGCGAAGGTACGAACCTGACGGAGGGTTCCTACTGCGGTGGTCCTTTCAGAGCAATGACCACTATCAATTGAGACGGACAAAAGGGTGAATGAAATGCATAATTCCGTCAAAATTACCGCCAAACTGCGAGTCTACTATCTCTGTTTGAGTATGGTCATTCACCCGTCCAAATTATTCCACCACAATGTTCAAGATACCATAGGTAACGTCTCGTAATAAGTGCGTTCCCAATGCTAACATAACTACAAAAAAGTGACTGCACCTTAGACCATCGCCACTTAGTTAGTTAAGGTGTTCGCAAAAAAGCCGAGAACCAACCTAAATGGTGTAGTGCAGCTCCGACTCGAAGACTGGTTTTTGCGGTTCCCAACTCCGCTGCACACCAATCTCGGGCGCTTTCAGAGCGAACTGATGACAGCATTCGAACTAACCTACACTTCTTTTAACCACCTAAGGTGTGGCCCAATTATGTGATAAGCCGACCTTCCGCATTTCAACACTGTTCAGCCAATCCGTCAGTTAAGCTGAGGCTTCTTTAACTGGCGTCTGCGATGGCCAAAATCATCAGCATCCGAATGGCTCATGTGCGACTAAGAATAATCCCAATTTAGTTACTACCATACTCAGAAATAAAAGACCGATGACTGAGAAGTAGAGTGGGAAATCCAGTCGTGAAATACTCAGCGTGAATAGAATGATTGTGTGTGACCCTTCAGGTGGTCGCAACAGATCGTGTACTTAGAATAAGCAAAAAGCAACAACTCATCAGCATCTTGTATTACTGACGCAGTGATAGCGAAAACATCCAGAATAGGAGCTGCTTGATAGTCTCGTTAAGCGGGAAAGGCAGGTAGTAGAACAAAAGCCATTGTTGTCCGGCAGCAACACACATACACATGACGTAGCATCGTAGTGTGACCATGGAATTGCTGGACAGTTTACGTGACCATACTTTTTACCTAATTGTGTCCTCCAATCGACACTTCACGGTTCAAACTACAACCATTTGGACGAAACCGGTAGACATCGGAAATGCCACTTGAAATAAAGTAATATTCCCTGAAACCATGTAGGTTTTATAAGCATCGCTCATGACGGGGATCACGATCACCTGGTGACGTCATTGATTTGGAACCATAGAAACAAGCCGAGACAACACTGGCTGCGCACACAGAGGGCCCAAGAGTACGACTCAAACATGCAGGATGTCTAAAAACTGCACAGTCTAAAACAAACTGCATCAAATGATTTCATTTTTCTCATACAAGAGAACTTATTTCACGGTTAACGGTGGCTTGAACCAGACCACAGCAAAAACAAATAAACGAACGTCGTTCACTGATGACATGTCTCATCTTCATTTTAGTGAAAAAAGTTACGCGTCCCAAACGACCCCCAGAAATGGAACAAACGGCAACCGAACCAAAACCAGTTACGGCTGAAACACTAGATACAGTACCCGCAGAATCATTTGTCCAGAGTCCGGGCGAAACCAGTGACGTGACGGCAGGTGAATTAACCCCAGTCGAGCATTCAGAAAGCCAGTCAAACAGAGACGAAGCTGGCGAAATCGGAAACAGCGCCAATGAACCACCACAACCGCTAGTCAACCATGAGCAAGAGGCTGATCACGAACTAACGGATGCACCGACCGAGACAAGTACGATACACGAGGACGTGTTTGAGCCCTCACCAACTGAATTTTAAAACATACAAAACTAATCTTTTGTGTATTTTACGATGCAAACAAAGGTTCTCATGATTTTTTTTGGCCATGATGAGAACTTTCTCATTCGACGATTTTCGGAAAGATGCATTGTCAAACACAACCAAACAAACAAACACGGTGGTGGAGTGAAAAAACATAACAATGCAAATTTGAAGAAAATTTTCGCTATCATGAGAATGGTTGACTTTTAGCAATTTAGGGAACTCGGAAGACTTCGTCCAACTTTAAGAAAACAAAGACATTCATTGCTCGATGAATACTAGCACGTCAGAGTACAGTCGCCCTCAAGGCTCCTATGTTTGTCATATTGTATTCAAGAACAGACGACCAGTTTTGAGACTTATGACCGCATCATCGCAAATAGTGAGCAACCCCCACGCAGAAAACTATCAGCCGTCTTAGTAATAAGAAAAGTGTATAGACGAATACAATTTTCTTACAAGATATTAACTACGCATAAAACATGAACAACAGAAATGATAACTATGTCATCTTATTCGGACTGCGGGTTATGACTTTGGATGCGCGTGTGCACGGTGCACAGAAAATCAACTTAGTGATCATCCTGTGTGTTCCACCCTCATGGGCTCACGCTGCACGAGCTGCATCTAGAAAAAAAAGGCAGTAACAGCGTTTTAAGTGAAATGACATCAAAATCTACATTTTAACTTATACACCACATCACAATTACAGTAATAGGCTTATATGTCACTATATATAATCATGCAACTAATACAAATAGTAGTTAGAGAGGCAAAGTTCACTCGACACTGCTGCGCCTATAATGAAATGCGCTCGAAACAGTTGACAATCGAGAGAGAAACGAAACTATACTCACTTCGTGCTGGCCATCAAATGTTGAACGCCAAAGGCAAGAGTGCCTAGAACCATGGGCAGAAGACCGATCATTGAGACCGAACCCATTTTGCGCTTTTTAGGATCTGAAAAAAAGTAATCAGCCTGTCATAGGATTGATAGAAATTCTGACTGTAACTAAGACAAATAATGTGATTAGAGTGGTCGTGTTAACGACCCAAAAACGTTCTGATACGTTAAAATGTGTATACAAGCATAGCACCATACGGCTACGTTCACGTCCGCTATGAATGAATGAAATATGTATACCGTATCCGGACGAGATTTCCAAACACACGTGCAGTTAAATTTTAGAACTCCAATTGACAAGGAGCGAATAACTAATGGAGGTGAGGCTTGACGTCGACTCATCACTCTACTGCTTGAGTTGCCTTGATTACTGCCTCGACGCAGTACAGTTGCAGAAGTAGACAAACTAAACACCTGGGAGCTAATGTCATTATAAAAATCCATGATTTTTTTAGAATATCAACATGTGTGGGAGAGAGGCGAGCTACATTTATCCAAAAAAGACCTAAAGGAATACATAGACGATTATTCCGGTCGTCCTCCGTTAATAATGAAATCTTTAGGATTACGGACAACTCTTTTTCAGATCGACATTAACGTGCACATGTAAGCTTAAAAAGACGAGTACTAAGACGACCACTAGTAAATGAACGGAGGCTTTACCAATATACCTACCGACAAAATGAAACCGCCTAGAACAAACGAAGAAACAGGCAGTCACGATAGCTGAAACACAGGGTTAACTGTTCTCACCTCCGTACTTAACTGAGTGAAAGATCCGCGTGGACTGAATAAAAAGCTTGAATCGTTGTTTCTCATCTTGTCCAATCAAGAACATGTCGTCGACTTATCGTTCGTAGGGTTCCAATTTGTCAAAAACTGACCATGAATAGATCAGCTAAAGTAGAGTCGAGTGGGTTCCTCATGGCTACGCCATCTATCTGCTGAAATCCCTTATCCGAACAATAAAGTCATATTTTCCGTGGATAGTAAAAGTAAACGTTTCAAACAATCCACAGAGATTAGAAGACAAATGGAACTGGATAAAAGGAAGTCACATATAAAACCTATCGTTCCGCGTAGTGGCATGTTTGTAAAAGAATTAACATCAACAGAACACACCGTCTCTGGCAATATACAAGACATCCTAGCTAGACGCTGTTCAGACGGATCTACCGAACGTTCATTGTAATGTAAACCAACATGGACGGGACAATACATTCGTTTCATGAATTTTGCTCCTGTTGCATACAAAAGGTCAACAGTATGTGCAATGTTTTACAGAGCATCAAGAATATGCTTTCAGGATACAGTACAAGTCGAACAGTGTTGTATGAAACGTTTCGTGCTAACGATTTCCCAGAAAGTTTCATTCGGAAATTTACTTCTGCAAAAAAATGCAACTGTGGAAGTCCCTTAAAAAAAGCTGTCTACATCAAACCCCTCTACAAAGGTTGTGTTTTGAACACTTGGAAAAATGAGCAGTGCCGCGTTAAAGCGCGTGTATAGTGTAGCAAAGCTTGTCCTACTCTCAAACGATTAGGTTACCATTACTCCCGGTCAAGAAGCAAACCCCTGTTTTCTATCAGCCATTATATCTATCAATCCTCCTGCAGTTGCGGAAACACACATTGATAGAACAGAAAGGATGTTTAAAACCAAATCAGTTGACAGTTGCATTGATTAAGTCGTCAACGAGTGACACTCAGCGACGATGAAACGCCGCTTCATCCATTGTAAGGCACTTATCGACTACATGTCAGTGTCAATATCGCATCTTCGTTTAAGGTCTTGCTGAACGCTCACAAATTATATATATATATATATATATATATATATATATATATATATATATTGAAGAACTGTTGATCAGCCGTTGACAGCCGGTCCTATGAGCATAGAAACAACTGACTATCAACTTTTGTCTACCGTGGGTTTAGCCGTGAGTATCAATTAGCATCCAGTCCGATTTGTGCTTTTAACCGTTTTATTTGTCTTGTTGGTTTTGTTCTCATGCTAGTCACACATTTACGACTGACGAGTGTGCGGAATGAATTCACATAGTAATTTGTCTTCTGACTATTCTATCCAAATAGCTAAAAGGGACTTAATGCTTTAAATATGAGGCAGATGAGTCTCTGGAGCACACTCCGTCCACATGGTACAGAACTCAATCAAAACGTCATGGAATCGCAGCCCCACTGCTTTATAAATCACGACAGTTGCCCATAGGTTTCGCAAGCCTCAAGAGTTGATTTCAGAATGCAGGTGATCAGAAAGTAATATTCCAAGACACCATACTATAAATTACCGATCACTTACTGGACCTAAAAACTCCCACTTTCGGTTGGCTGCATCAACAATTGTGTACAAGCACGGTGTGCATCTCGACGGTATGAGTGGAATTAGACGGTGCGATGGACATCAACATAAAGCTTTCGAACTGATTAAGTCAACAGATATTTAATGAATTAGTCGGTTGATCATTCAGCCCGGAGTTTGCAACAGACCAGTTTTAGTCCATTGTCATTCGCTCGTCCTGTGGCGCAAGACTTTGGACTTAAAGTTTTTATTTGGAATTCAGGAAGTACATCGGCTTACATCTGAAAGTGTCTTGGTTTACGAACACCTGGGAACTATCGCAATACCAACAACCTTAGGCAGCAGCAGTCATTTATATCTGGCTCCTAAGCTCTCTCTAACCCTCACTTTTAGCAACTCTTGTGAATTTAAGGATCCTAATAACGCATCCTCAACAGATCTTACTCTCTGTAACGTAGTATCTGGCATTTACTGTCAACTGCTTCGGCCCAAAGCACGGGTTAATATAAGGGTCTTCAGTGCGCACGCCCTCTAATAAATCAGGTTGTTTCAGATCGGACGTTAGTAGACGGGAACTTACGGATGTCGTACTTTAAGAAGAATCCAGGATGGTAGCCGACATATCAGTGATAGCCCACACTGCTAGGTGAGTCAAAGTGAACGGATCATAATAGGATAGATAACTGAAGCAGTAGTAAACATGGTCGTTTAGACACTGTCTAGAGCGTATTCCGACAGGCTTCGCAACAGAGTAAACGCTAGGTATACTGAGTTACGATTGGGTTCACTAAAACCATTATGTACGTTCTGTCTGCGTCACAATGCCCAGCTCCACTAGCTTAGTGTGCTCCGGTTACCGTGAACCATCGACGTTACACCAGTGATGCGTGAATTGAGATGTCACAGAAACTCCCCATGTCAGTTGGCAGCAGTATGATCCGGCCAGTTCAAGTTCAGTTAGTCAAGTGAAATGTTAACAGCTTCTGAGGTCAATTTGTCAACTGGCGAAGAAAAGAAAATACTTCTCGTTGACGTACAAATAAACTGGCTTCGAACCTTCGCGCGCACTTGATTTAAAGGACAATCACTGACAGAACACTTACGAATGAAACAGAACGACGGAAGGAACCTCATTTTTCGACAACCGGAACATTAAAACTCCGTTCAAGGAGTGCAAAACCAAAACGGGTCCACTTTGGAACTAGGAGAGATTACCTACAAGATTCAACTCACAGATTAATGCAGTAACGCCGTGTTAGTCGGACATTATACGAATTCTGAAGAGAACGTAATTTCGTTCATCCAACTTTTGTCAAGGCAAAGCATTGGAGAAGTCTTTCAAGTTGAGACGGAGTATTCCCTATTGTGGACTACACAACTTGAAGAGGAACATCCTTAGGAATTTCAGATAAAGTTCAAACGTGAATCGAGGAGCATGAACAACTGAATTAGCTAAGTGAAGGCTGTCTTAGCGTCAGGAAATGTGAGTTAATTTCGACCAACTATAGAAATGGCCCGGGCAAGTTATTAACAAAACCGATGTTGTGTTACCAAAGTGGAACACTTCCAAGAATAGTTCAACGCATCCCCCGCCACCACCGTATCGCTACCAATGGAATAACGTTGTGCTCTGGTTTGTAGAATTACAACTTACACCAGGTGATATCTGCGAGTGCACCTCTTTTGCCATTTATATGACACTGCGTCAGCATTCCTCAAACAATAATAAGCCAACGGTCGGGGCATTGACAAATTTTATTCAACCTGTGAACGTCCCGAGAACATCCTTGTGAAGTAGTAGCAATCGATGGCAGATTCAATGCAAAGAAGGAATGTTGAATGAAAATCACAGTGGAACAGTTGCAGTCAGAGTTTCCGATTTCATTATACTTTGAATCACAAAGGCAAGGGAAGAAGATTGTAGAACGGTCAAAGCTTCATCCAGGATAGATGTGCTGATCAAAGTTTTACTCTTTGCCGAATAGTGGAGCTAATAATCACCATTTCTCGCATATACACTTCGCTGACAGCCACTTGGACCAACTGTTTGTGAAAACCTCCCTCAACTCTTTCTGGGGCTGTGATGGATACTTGTTCGTGTGCAGAACAACCACAAAATGGATGATCAATTTCAATTCACGAGCGAAAGAAGGCACAAAAGCTAGGGAAACTAACTCCGTAGACAGACCTGTATTTTGAGAATCGAGTAACACGGAAGTATCCAAGTATGCAAACATCATCAGCTCCCCATTGTCACTTCGACTGAGAGACTGTCACACAAAATGAATACAACCAACAAGGTACGTCAAGAAAGCAAACTAATCCGCTACATGTCAATTTGATCAAGCAATGTCAATGGAAACTGCGAAATTTTGGCTTGCACCTTCAATCTGTTAAAACGTTGGTAGATTTTGACGATACTGACAACCATATATTACTCGTTTGATACATTTTAGGCAACATTTCGTGCTCCATCAAGTTTGGAGTGCGCTTTATGGCTTTAGAGTATAAACTGGCTTTGCAAATGTTGTGGTTAAGTAGGTATAAACTTAAATAATAAGCTCACGCACGTTGACCGGAGTAGGATGTTGCATCAGAAGCGGCGGAAATAATTCGAGGACGAGCAGATTATTAACATCAATCGTTGATTGCAGAGGAATTCTTTTGGAAAAGCTGGTACAATGCGACCGTGAAATGTGGTCGAAAAAGACGAAAGTCGTAAGCTGTCTTAGACATCCCATCGGTGTACGCGTTCAATCATCATCACCATCATCACAGCAGCCATGAGCCTGACCAAAAGGTGCTGTGGCTCGAGGATCCTATCCAGGCATGCGACACCTACTCACTTTACTCAGTGGAGCAGTCGGGATCTTCATACTTCCTGACCACTTTGTTGCTTGGCCACGATATGGTTTTATCCAAGTGTTGATGGCCTCAGCATATAATGCGCGATAAGGCAAACGCTCAGCTGGTAATCAGAGTACGTGACCCAACCATCGTAAGCCGTGCACCATGATTAGTTGACCAATTGATTGCACATTCCCAACGTTCCAGAATACGCGCCGGCGAACGGCCACATTGCTCACGTGATCAGCCAACTTAATGTGGGCTACCTGAACGGAGACAGCGATGGTCAAACACAACACTGTTATCTTCCTTGTGAATAGGCCATGCTTCCGAACCACACAGCAAAATGGAACGTAAACAGGCATTGTACACCTTTCTTTTCAGTGACAACCGAACGTCGTTCAGACGCCACAGATCACGCAGCTTGGCAAAGGCAACTCGTGCCTTTGCTATCCTCGCTGATATTTCATCAGCAATACTACAGGCTGACGAGATGGTGCTACTCAAGTATGTGAAACTGTCCACAGTCTCAAACGGATTACCTGCAATAAAGTAGGAGTGGGAATGCCCCAGTTTTGAAGCAACGCTACACTTTGAAGGTGCGAAGCGCATTCCATACAAACCAGTCTGGTCACTCACCATGTTCAGTATGATGTGCATGTCTTCGACAGTGCGGCTAAGTGAGACAATGTCGTCCGCATACTCCAGATCGGTCAACCTAACGCCAGGAAGAAGCTCAACACGAAGCTCACTAGATTCTTCAAGCGAACGCTCCAGAATGTCGTCCAAGACAAAAGTGAACAAGGAGGAAAGCCGATGAACATTACTAGTAGTGATGAACGCCCGAGACGGTTGTCCATAAACTCTCACTCTGCCTGCAGAGTGAACATACAGTGATCTCAACAGTTTTCCATATTTCTCTGATATTCCCTTGCGGAGAAGACAGCTCAAGAGAACGTTCCAATCAACTGAATCGAAAGCAACTGCAGGTTTAAAAAGACCAAGACCGTCTGCCGTCTGTAACAGTGCCGATGTTCCAAGATCCGTTACAAGGTAAAACTGTGATCAACGCACCCCCAACCGGATCGGAATCCCTCCTTTTCTTCGCGTATCAAACTTTCTCTGGGCTTAGTGAGCCGTGAGTAACTTGGACGCAACAGACATCAAACTGATGCTTCTGTGGTTGTCAGACTTTGGGAACTCTTTTTGAAAGTGGGAAATTCTGTTAATAATCATCTATTACGAGGTACCTCTTCAGTCTCGCAAATCGTCTGGAGGAGTTTTGTCAGTCCTGATAACAACCTCTCTTCACCATCCTTTAAAAGAGAAGGATAGAGGAAGCTTGGTCCAGGAGCCTTATTGCGCTTCAATAACTTGAGCTCCAGGACTACTTCTGCTTCCGGCGGAGGACCGTCTGGAGTGCAATAACTGACCAATCGGGTCCTGTCGTCCACATGATTTGGATGAGGCCAGCTGAACCGTTCTTCAAAATGTTCAGTCCACCTGTCAAGTCGGCGCGATTGATTGGTGATATATGAACCATCTTTTTCACGCATGGTCTCACTTACAACGACTCGATAGCCAGTACAACCACAGATCAGGAGGGGGGAAAAGCCTTCTGTCATTTCCATATGAAAAGGCTTTTTCAATCTCTTTCGATCGTTCCACCAAGTAGTGCTCACGGTCTTTGCGCAAACTTTTAGTCCGTTCTCGACGGTCGTCATCATATTTAGAACCAGGTGGGATGGAGCGACGCTTGTTCATGAGGTTTATCGATGTGACAGAAATCCAGTTCTGTCGCAACTGAACAACTCCTTCGGAAAATGCCTGTTCACAGCATGCTTACATAGCTTTGGCGATTTGTTCCCAGTGTTCGTTGGGATCCTTCATCTGACTCGAACTGGGCAACTTGTTCACCAACGCCTTTTGGTAAGCGTTCCTTACATCCTCATCGCCTGAATGCCAGTTAAGTATCTTGCATTTACGGGCGTATGTCCTCTGGGCAAATGATAAAGTAAAACGGGTATTTACAACAGCATGGTCCGAGTCCAGGTGGTTGCTCCAAAAGGCACGACAGTCCTTAACGGAGTGGCGCCACATGTAACTAACTACTATATGATCCAACTGTGTCCATGGATAGAAAGCACACGGTGGTCTCCTAGTAACACAGTGCTATTTCTTGTGTTGCAACGCGGTGTTCGAAATATACAGATCGTAGGATGCGCACAGCTGTAGTAGTCTTTCACCATTATCATTACGTTGTGCTCGAGCACCACACCTACCTCCCAGGCGCTTCTCATCCGGAGAAAGACGACCAAGTTGAGCATGAAAATCGCCCACTAGTATGATGATTTCTGTCTTTAGTTTGCCTCATAAGATCAACGAGGGCGTCATAGAACGCATCCTTGCTAGCATCTGAACAGCTGTCGGTTGGAGCGTACACCACTATTACGAATGCACAACGTCTTTCTGACTTCCGTCGACAGACTTTTAACACCGTATTGAGTCTGACAGCACACACGCGGCTGTTCACTGGGATCCAATAGAGCAAGCATTGTTCTGCTCTGGAACTCAGTGCGATTCCTACTCCAGCTTGACCGCGAGATTCAGCTTCAGTGTCACAAGAAACCTTGAGAAGCGCTTAAATCGACAGTTATCTGCAGGTGAGCTCAAATAGATAACCGTTCTGGAATCGTAGACTGGCGTCTCCGACACACAGCACACATCAAGCTCCAGACATGAGAGAGTACTAGCCAGAGCAGCTTGCTGATTGACTTGTCGGAGAATGTGGATATTGAAGGCGCCACTGTATACTAGTTGTCTCGGCCTCAGAAAACGATTATCGCCCGAAGGCACACGGAAAGCAGAAGAAATGAGGGACAAAATAGTAGGAGGAAGTTGTGTTGGGTGAATAATGTCACTGTCGGGAGAACGATAACTTCTGATACTTCCCTGTCGTTTATGCCGCGGAAGGAGGTTGATTTGAGGGACCCCACCGAAAATCTCTGACTCAAAAGTCTGACCTGCAGGACAACAGAATAAAGGGTTTTCTTGGAGGACCCCACTCGGAGCCAATGATTCAAGAGTCTGACTCACTTGGCAATGAGGAACTTGCCTAGCCCGAGGGCGCAGTGAATAAGACAATGATGTCTAATTCTAAGCACTGTCGCGCGCAGTGGATGTACTCGAAGCCACATCAGGCTTTTGAGAGATACTAGATGTTTTTCGACCGTATTGGATAATACACCAGCGATCACGGTCAACCGTTAGGTGATCGGAGTGCTCTGTGTTTAGGGGTATCTTTTCTAACCTCCTTTCTGATATGGAAGAAATAGTTCTGCTGTATGCCCATAGGGTCATGCCTAATTACCTAAGCACTCCTACGTGGTCAGTAGTGCGACATACAATCCTATGAGTGTAACTGCTTTTCGTCTGACTGTTTCCCCTTTGGCCTGTCTGACGAGGTTGCACCTGGAAGGACCGGAGTCCTAGGCTGCATAGCTCGCCAGATCAAAACGGTACACAAGCCCGACCACCTCGCCAAGGTAGCAGTATAAGTCAGGGTAGCAGTATAGGTCAGGGCGTTTAGTCACGTTCATCAAATGATGCACATCAGTAAGAAAAGATGATTAAGCAGCGTACATCTGCCAACGAGTCAAATGAGGCTAGTCGTTTAGTCTTTACGGATGTGGACTTAGGTGAATGAGCCGTGATAAAGATAGGAACTAGACGTCCGTCAAGCCGACGCAGATCGGTCTGAAGAATGAATTGAAAAAATGACTATTTGAAAAAAGAATAATGAAGATTAAACAATGCAGACAACGAACTTCACTGATCAGTGGATGATTCTAGTTAGGGGGTTGACAACCTTGACGCCGAACAATGCACAAATAGAATGTTCCTGGTTCCCTGTTTGGAGTCCACAGGATGATCTGCACCTGAGACCGTCTCGACAGTCTGATATGGTGAAAAACTGTGGTCACTGGTGCAGGTGCTGTGGGTCGATGATCCCGAAATCAGACTCTCCCGCAGTAATCGCCTCATATTCACCTCACTTCCCATGTCCCTCGCTGGTCTACTTTTAAGGACATGAATCCTCGCCTAGGTGCTTATAAACGATTCCAAATCGGTCGTACTAGCAACAGCCAACGATTGAGACCGTGGTGAGCACCGGCGGGTTATCTGACGCTTTAACGTTGTCAAACTTACCGTGCGTATTAGTGGAAAATAGTCATCCCAGTCAAGTTGTTTTTAACATAATGCTTTTGCTGTCATGCGGTATCAAGTAAAACGTGGGCTGGATACTGCTAGGCAGTGTAAGTATATGCTGTAGAAGCCCGAGTAACGGGAGCTCAAATCCACGACCTCAACGCCATGAATCAAGCCCTCGCCAAAATCGAGAATGCATTATCATTATACCAGAACAGTGGAAGAAACATGTGGCCTAGTTGTCGTTTAGAAAATACGACAGGACGCATACGACCTCTTCATGTGGGCAAACCTTATAGGAGACTGAAGACATTCGTCAGCTGTCTGTTCTCGACTACCGACAACGAAACACCTACCGCTATTTGCAGAAGCAGCGCGTGAGATGATCGCTGGGAGTATCGACAGTTAGAGGATGCACCTCTCCTTAGATCACAACTTTAGAATATTGCGAGCTGTTCTCAAGAAGTGCACTGGGTGCACCAAGCGAGTAACCAACCACACAGCGACGAACAATGAAAGCATCCACCGCGGCTACATTCCGCTGTTTGTCGGAATGCACGGGTATAGAAGTGGAAATGTGCCTGGTCACAGTGTACTGGAACTCGACCAGCTGCGCACCACAGGTAAAAAAAGATGCTACAATGAAAGTTCAATCAGAGCAACAAAAAAATACTGAGTTGTAATCTAGTGCTTCTCTTCGAAGGCGGCCGATTGGAAAGTCTATGAGAACGCGACAGTTGCGATCGATTGTGGATGATGTCCAATCTATATGAAAAAATACTGGTGAAGATATCACTAAAAAAGCTGGCAACTGTATCGGTTCAGACACATCACTGGCTGCAGCAGGCGACCAAACCATATGAAGTTTTTAGCCACCATGTTGGATGATAATGGAGTTCCTAATAGGGCAGGCGACATGTTACTCAAAGAAACAGTTAAGGCTTTCGCCGCCCGTAACGTTGTCTGACCAAGTCGCCGCCTTACTGAGCTGTCAGTGGTCTCAATGAGAAACAGTAACTACAAGCCCTCAGCTGGTATACAGAATAAGCTGTTAAACCATCGCTAACTATGTTTTTATAAGTTGACTAACTGAACGCGTGCTGGTTGATGAGGAGGCACGTTGTTCAAGTGGTCAGTCCACCTTATGAGCTAATCGATAAGAACAACGGTCAATCAAAACAAAGTCGATGAAACCATCGGCACGAACCGTAGAACAGAAAGGACTGTAGACAAGCAGTTCATACCCTACTTTTCAAAAGTAACCAAACGTCTGTTCAACGTCATAAACAACGATTGGAAAACGCTTTCGCCGTTCTCGCTGACATCTCCTTGGCAACACGACAGTACCGCCCAAATAGGTAGTGACTAATTCTCAAGCGGACTGTTCGTAAAGACTATGGTAAGTGGAAAAGCGTCTGTGGTGAGGTTTTACTTTGTTCTTTGGAGACAAGGAATCCAACATATATAAAGAAATCAAGTAATTCAAAACAATACGCGCCACTTTATTAGGACTCGGTAGAACGTCACCCGCACAATCCATATCGATCAACTTAGCGGTATCTATAAATACAGGGCTGAAAGTGGTCTGTGAATGCCGTTTTGTTACACTGTAAGCGTAGGAGCTTTAGAACCACTTGAGTCTGCAACACTTCCATCGGACCCTGTTATCTATGTAACTCTATCCATGGCAGCTGAAACGCTCTCCAAAATGTGCAACCCAACTGCCGAATAAATGTGACTGATAGATTATAAATAACGGGGCGTTTTCTCGACATCTTACTAACAATAGACCGACGACTGACGCAGTCACAATCAAGGAGCGACACTCCAACTCCCAGACAAAAAAATCAACTTTATTCTCTGATCATTCGATTAACTGACGCCAGCAGTCTACGCGCAAGTCTAGACCCAGTCTACTTACGCTTCAGTCCCCATCGATTGTCGTTATGTTCGGAAGTAGGTGGGATTAGGCGATGAGTAGTTAAAAGGTTCACCGAAGTACACGAAAATTACTCCAGTCATGAGCACAGTTCATTCGGAATAGGTCCGTCCACATCAAGTTTTCATAACCGCTGTGACCTTTCCTTCGGAGCTCGTTATGGTATCCCAATTGATTTAACCCAAAGAATGTGTTCGCCGATGTTGCTTGGTGGGCGTTTTGTACTGCTGTATCGCTGACGACAATTAACAACCTAACACGTACGACCGCACAACCCTTCGGCAAACAGAAAAGTGAGCAGAAAAAAAAAAGAACAAGTTCGGATAGTTGTTCAAAAACGTTGATGTGGACCGGACATTTCAGTGTCAGAAAGATCAGGCGTTAACTTGACAGCATGGGAGAAAGCAAATAAGTGCAGGAGGGACAGACCATTCTTTGTAATCTGACAATGTGACGAATGACCCCAAATACTGCATGTATGTTTGTGCTGCGGAAAAGGACTAATTGGAAGAACTATGTTAGGAGTCACCGACGTCTTCACTACGAAGAAGCAAGAAGTAGGAGCCAACTGTCAAGTCAAAAACTACAATTGTCAAAGGATCCAGTTAGCCTAGAAGCGCAGCGAACGAAATATTACTCAGTCACAATGCTGTTGTGTGAAGCAGTCGACGTCACATTATGACACCGAATTGCACACAAAAGTTCCCGGACGACAGGCAAATCCTAGACGACCAGAGTGCTGTATGTTTGGGGGTTGATTTGACCGACTTGCTCTAAGCAAAAGAAAGCAGTGTTGCTACTGTAAAAGATGTTTGACTATATGCTCATACTGAGTTAGCACGACGGCCCTATGGGTGTCTCTTGATCGTCCTCTAAGCGTCTTATGACGGTCCTAACTGTGCACTTTCAGGCCACTTCATACGACAGTAGAAAAACTAGTCCAGGAATCCGTATAAAACTGTAATCAGATTCCCCTCTTCCCACTTAGTCGAAGGTTTAGCGCGCACGAAAACCTGTGAATAAACTCCCTGTGGTTTAACTATCACGACCGTTCCACGAGAATGCCAGAGTGACCCCACGGGAACGCGTTTTGCTACCTAGGTATCCCCAAGCACAGTGTGAAGTACAGTTCCACGAAGCTGTTTTTCTTCCGACCGCCCTTCTGTTGGTCCAATCGAAAGCTGTACATGATAGGGTTGAAGGAATAGATAGTATCGCCCTCTGGATCAACGCAGTGCAGGGCCCAGAGACATCAAAGCAGTATGTCGTGTCCGTAATAATGGAGCCAAGTGGAGGATACTGTTTAGACCTCATTGACACAGTCAGTAGTATTGTAGTGACCTGGAGATACCCCCGGTCTGCTTGCTGTACGATGTGTAAAATCCTTCCTAAAATCTTAGCTCACATTGTACATAGGACCTTAAGGATCTTTGCCTGCTGTCTGCCTGATGCATGCGATCGCGTTTGTTTGTTTGCATGCTTGTCGGCCTTTGTGCGCCATTCGCGCCACACACACTTTCCGGCTTGCTCGCGCGCTCGGCTGTCGGATCCTTATCCTCCCTAGCTATTTCGCGTATCGGTGTCGTTTAGCGCTGATCGAGACCACTTGTAATTATCGCATAATATATTTTCGGTCTCCACAATTATCTGTATTTTAATTTCGCGTCTGGTATTTCCGCGTATACCTAAAGAAGCGTTAATTTAGTGCACGTACGCACTAAAGTATCTCTGTTCAAACTGTCTTAACAACTGATCCGATTTTTAACTGATATTTATACCTGCAAATCACCCGGAATAGAGAAGTAAAATTTACCATGTTTAAACGCATTCACACTTAACTGTGATATCCCAAAAGTTGCTGATGTCTATCATTGAGTAATACCCCACGTCTCCAAAAAGCTAACTACTGGTACAACTATTAAAGCAAATGACCTATGCAAAAAACGAAACTAAAGTCACATGTCGGTATGACATTTATTTTGGAACAAACATGAAGGGGAACTCACCTCCTGTAGCGTAGCCTTTGAAGTAGAGTATTCGGCCAATGAGGAAAATACTTCCACACGCTGTAAATGTGCGCTTTGTTGTTGATAAAATCAGTGACCAACAAAACTTACTGGATAACGTAAACCACCAACGAACAAGAACATCATGAATAGCGGGAGAACTTCCAGACTACACAACTTAATAAATAAACCTTCAAAACTCACTAATTTTGATGCCCACGCTGTATGCAGTTAAATAAGTTGTTTGTTGGGTGATACAACAGCGGATACTTAAATAGAAAGTTAGCGCATAATGAGAAGTCTACTTCAACGTTATGTTCCTTCCTAGCCTTCATAACCCTGCTTGCGAAGTACATGTTAGTTGCCATAGCCCCAACTCCAACCAACACAACACCCCCATAATACCGCGGAATGCACAGCGGAAGAGTGGAGAGGGGCGGACAAACGTACCGACAAATCGACATGTTCAGCGGGACGGCGGGAACGAATGTTGCTTTTAGAGTAGTAAAACAAGAGGGAACTAATCATAGGAAACGCAACCGGATGGATAGAAAAAAATCATTAAAAATGTGTTAGTTGAATGCTCTTCTACAAACACCTCTGTGTAAGCTCAAACTTTTAGTATTATTTAGGGCAGTGTTAGGTCCTCTGTTGTTTCTGATCTACATCAATGACCTTCCGGATAATATTTCCAGCAACGCCCTCCTGTACGCCGATGACCTAAATAATACTAAAAGTTTGAGCTTACACAGAGGTGTTTGTAGAAGAGCATTCAACTAACACATTTTTAATGATTTTTTTCTA
>LUCH01000896.1:41547-138930 GCA_013368495.1 Paragonimus heterotremus | reverse complement strand
GGTTGAAACGTAGAGTATTACAACTTGCTTGTAACGTTGTGTTATTCTCGATTCATGTATCATTAACATCTTGTGCAGTTATGTTGGTGACATCTTGTTAGCATCTTTGCAGCACATTTAGGGGAATTAATTTCTAACGACACGAGTCAGCTTCAGTAGACGTTTTGACAGTCTGCTTCTGTATTTTGGCATGACGTATACTGTAACGGAACATCAATGGGATCAGACTAATTGGGAACGAAAAGCTGCAGGTCACTTCACAATTCACGTTCAGGTGTTAAGCAATTTTTGCTTTGGAGCAGATTCGTCTTTGTAAATATTGCACTAGAACCTTTTCATTTTTAAGCATTGAAGACGTTGTCAAAAACTTGAGTTACATAAACGATGATAGCTTCAAGTATTTGTATAAGTCCTTCAATATCAGCTTTTGTCAAAAGAACGCTGAGAGATACAAGGCCCGACAGTGGATCCCATCGTCATCCTGTCTGCTTAACTGTTATGTTCTATTTACTTAGGACCAAACGGTGCAGGTTCACCGAAGAACCGGTTGCCTAAGTAAACCTACTTGTACCACGAAATGTTCACTTATAGGCAATTTGTAATACTATTGGCAAATAAAGGAGCATTTAGTCAGTCATTTTTTTCTTGCACTATTAAGACAGTGAACATCCTCGACGGATTTGAATGTTTTGAACAGAATGTATACCGTTTTTTTCTGCTTGATAGATATTAATAGTTGCGCCAACTGAATGGTCTGAGCTTGTTACGGTTAGTTCTTCATAGTTCACTTCGCTTTCAGGAGTACACATATTCTCTATGCATTAGACAAAACAGAAGATTGAAAGATAATTGTATCAGTAGGGTACTTTCTTTCAAACGCCACTGTCATTGTTCAACTGAGACACCCCTTCAACTTTGTGCTAAGTAGAATATTAGATAGATCCTTTCTTCCGTTTGAAATACGGACCTACTTAACAATGTTGAACCAAGCCAAATGAAATGCTACTGGGGTACAGCTTCAGCGTTTGAAAATGTCACTTTACAGACGACTTTTAATAACAAGTTGACCTTAGAATAAACCGCCAGATGTTTCTTTAATGAAAAGGGCATATTCAGCCAACATAACTGACGAATTAACTCCAATCTTTACCCTGATTCCGGATTATTGAGAGCTATTTATCTCTTGTCTTCCGAAAGGATTATTCAAATTGGTTATGTTGTGTCTGTATATGTTCATTTCAGCGGATCAGCGATTGCCCAGGTAGCAATGTACGCTCTCCAAAGCCTCATCTTGATGGGCTACACCATCGTCCTCGAACGAAACACTGTCACTTGGCAAGGTCAGACTAGCTAGTCAATAACTATCTGACAACCTGTTTTTTTCAATAAATTAATTTAAATTGCAGAAAAACCCTGTGCTCATTCAAACGTTCTTTTTTCAATAAACATGGCCTTGGACGATTGAGTCGTTTGTTTAACTTTTTTGTTAACATCAAACTATATGTAATGATTAACAACAAAATCACAAGTGACATGTTTATAACTGTGGATTAGTAGACATTCTACTCTTGGGCACTGTGATTACATAAGTTTGCTTACAGCTAAATCACTGGTATGTTAAGAATGTGTAGCACGTTAAAATGCCACAAGATGAACTGTCAAAAATTTGTTCATTCTGACCAGGCATCACTATGTCTGCCGCAAAAAAAGCGTATAGGGAATGGTAGACTGGACATTCCGGAAAGCGAAGTGTGGGTAACCAACACTTTGAAGAACTGGGTAGTGTTATCAACAATAACAACTGCGTGCAGTTAGCGCATCTCTTACCGGTACCTAAGTAACTGGAAACAGTTCTTTCGGTTAGCAGACTGCATATATCCTTCTGAAATGGGAAATTGATATACATGCACTCATTTTGCGAAAAGCCCAATGGATGCAAATGGAGAATGGAAACTAAAGTGTCGTAAAATATACCCTGTAACAAATGTTCTACTGATAAATATCAGGGAATTTGATTTATATCCTTCGAACTTCGCTTATGATTGATTGTAGCTTTTACAATCTAATAGACAGTCACTAAAAGTAATGGAATCTTGGTAAGAATAGCAAACGATCAACAGGGACTGAACGATTTTAAACTCTAACAGAGACCACTGAACTTCTTTGGTCAAATTAAATCAACAGAAATGAAAAGCTTTTGTTAGTTGTGATAACAAACCTGATATTGTCATTAACGTTGGATAATAATGCGCAAAACAAACAAGTAATTCGCCACCTTACTACAAAGTTGAAACCACTTCAACAGATTTCATTTTGAGATCGGTTTTTATCTTTCTTCACACGAAATCGGAATTTAGTCGTTGCGTATGAGGCAGTGGAACATGTCAGCGTTATCATCACTCCCTTCAGCTCAAACGTTTTGAGTCACTATTCCCTTCACGCTTTTTTTGTCCAGGGTGGTCGTGCAGTCTATGGACAGAATGGGGTATCTGGTTCAGATTAGCTATCCCAGGAGCATTCATGTTAACTATGGAGTTTCTCATTTTTGAAATCGGCAGCTTTGGTGCAGGTAAGTCCTTTAGTTTAAGAAACCGGGCAAAATATCGTATGCCCCTTTTATATGCTTACCGATATGCCATAAAACGTGTGCAAAAATTAACAATAAGACGAAGAAAATTGTTGTAATATTGATTGTACACCTTAAAAGTGACGTTCAAAAATTTCGTGAGAACATTCAGTACTCATTGTGGTGACTCAGCCGGTCCAGCTTAAAATTACACACTGGAGGTCAACAAATTTTCAGCAATCAGCGGTTCATATTCTTCAGGTGACAGACAGTGCAACTTTCATGAGTGGGTCTGTGAAACGAGGGTGATGTACATTAATCGGCACATAGAAAACTAGGTAGACTGAACTTAATATTCCCATCCAACAATCCTACACAACATTCGAATCATTAAGTGTTTCATAGTTGGCCAACCCAAATACTCCATTTGAGTATAAAAGCTGCAGCCAAATATAAATAGAGCTTACCGAAATTTGATTACTAACCAGTGAATGATATAAAACTGACTTCAACGTTACACTGTCATCATTTACTATGTTCGAAAAATACAACATTTAATTTGGACAATGAAAAATCAGGTCAACTCTAATGTTGGTTCCCGCAAAATCAGGTAGAAATTGTGCCTATTCTACCTGACTAGACCTAGTGTTTCAGTATCCAACTATAAGCAGTCTGACCATAAACCTAAAGCGTGCATAAGCAGCCTTAAGCTATAATGGGATAGGCCAGTTTGATGGATATTTCGCTTCATCCACAGTTTTACGACATCTCACCCAAAGACAACCTGGTTTAATGTTGAAACGAGACGGGTTTGAGTAAATACAGATAACCCGACCAGTACTGCTAAGTAAGTCTACAACATACTTCCACATCGACCCACCACATGATCTCGTGGGCTTGTAAATGTGGGACAGCACCATATCTCATTGTGGTGTTTTTGTGCCTAAATAACTGTTCATTGACTTCTTATTCATAACCAGTTTTACCTTGTGCTACTACTGTTTGCTATCTGTTGGATGCTAGTTCGTAAAACCACTTCGGTTTCAACGTCACTTGTTTTGGCGTAGGTCACAAGCCAGTTTACTTAGATAGCATTTTAACAGGCTGGAATGTTAGTCATTAGTACTTGTGATCGTCTTGTGACCGGCTTGGTCACGGATAGATAATCACTATTGATGTGTTCCACTACACATTCGAGGTTCACCATCATTGGTCTCTTATATGCTCAGAAAAATGACCATGATGATCATACTCCTTTGTCTCTCGGTAGATTATTACGAGTTGATTCAATATTCTTGAAAGGTCATCAATCGGAGAGAGAAAAATTGTCCATCGTACCTTCTATATAGCTACCAGAAACACGTTGAACGTGTTGGTGCGAACAGTTAATCTATTCTTCAACTAACCTGAACTTACGTACTCAGTAGGTAAGCACTGATGGATCTGGGATCAGTCGGATAACGTTAACTGCTGTTTAACTACACATCCAATAAAAACATCTAGCTTATCGATTACATATCACCCACTGAACAGTGAACAAGTGCAAAAAGGTCGAAATTCTTAAATTTGTTGGCAGGAGTAACAAGTAACATTTGTTCAACTTCACCGATTTGTTGCAATTTACAAGAGGACCTCTAATGTTTTAGCAAGACAAACATTGTTAGGCTTGTTATTGCCGTGACAGCTCATGACAACCTGCCGTTACAGTCGCGTGTTTTGCACTTCTGTTCGACGAAATAATAGATAGTTGATTTATAAATACCGACTTTGTGCGTGTGTTGCCAACTGGTAGCTCTTATAGTCTGGGGACGTACAGTACAGCACACCCGGACAATGTTTGCCCAAATGGGGTAGTCCAAAACAAACGTTATCTCTCAGGTAGGTTACGTTGGTCAACGAATGGCGAGTCACATTCAGTTTGTTCATCCAACGTTTAAACGTTGTCTACTATTGCATTTAAAATTTGACAACTCAGCTGATCCTGACATGAAACCTGATATACCGCAATTCCCAGGCAAAATTCGCAGCAACCTTTTTTGTTGAACTGGTAAATTCTTGTAAGTCGCTCGTGCATATATTGCGTTGACACCCTTAAACGTCTAGTTTTTGTGACCGAAAGATCGGCATCTATGCCGCGCCTCACTTACTTACCGTTTGCCAACAACTGCAAATTCTTTAAAATGTCCCGAATTGAGTCTCGAAGATTGGGCAGTGTGTTTTGCGAAGTTTCAAACTTGACCCAAATTTATTGTCGGAATTTCTTCTGTTAAACTTAAGGACGTCTGTGTTAGCACTTGGCAAGCCGTCTGATTCAAGTTGTGCAGACGAGTTTTTTTTCTCAGGTCAATCTGCCCACAGTTTTCTTGCCATGGAAGCAGGCATCGCTTCAAATCAACACTGGTTCTGTGGAACAACTCAACTCAAGTTCGACTTTTACCTGCAAACACTGTCCAGGTTAAAGAACACGAACTACATGCTTTGGAAACAAGCACGTGTTGATGAACAGGTATATTCGAAGGTTTTATGCAGTTATTCAGGTGATCGGTCACTCCCCATCTATATCCCAGTCGGTGGTAGTTATTCGGTGCTATTCGATTTGGATCAACCAATGAATGTATGCAAAAGTGAAATGTACTCTGTTTTTACATTCCGGCTTCAACTGTGGTCTACTATGAACATCATTTTGCAAACAGTTTACCTCACTGCCTAATTACTCAAAACATCTACTGGTGGCGACTGCAAATAACACTTGTGGTTGGAATCCGTTGGGAAGGCTGATAACTCATACGACATAGCTGTTGGAAGTTGACGGGTAGGTCCTTCCACAGATGTTTAGAGTGGATGTTTAGAGTGGCTCAGATCGAAATGCCCCATGCAGAAAGTGGAACAGTATTTGTGTTTCTGTAAACCAAAAAGTGTGGAAAGTGGTTAGCAATAGCAAAGGAGCAACTACTTACGTAATATGTGTATCATTCTAACGCGAAATAATTGGTATTCTTTATCCTTATCTAGTAAGGTAAAATATAACATTCTTTGTTGTCTGTTCCAGGTGCTCTCGGAGAAACAGAGCTTGCGGTTCAAACAATTTTATTCAACGTGGAAACTATTTGTTATGCTCTGGTAAGTCTTTTATGGGGATTCTCAACAAGCGTTTTGTTTGTGCGATTGCACTTGTATCTACCACCGACTAAGACAGGTGCACGGTACAATACTATATGTAGGTTTCCCGCTTTGTGGGGCAACCGTAAGCAAAATACCTCGAAATGAAACTTGTACTGAAAGCGGTCGGCGAATCGACACAAATGGTCCAGGTCTCTGAGAGCAAAATTGAGCGCAAACAAGCACTGAAAACTCTACATTAGATCGACAGCTGGATGTCTTTGCGACACCACACGTTTGCAAATGTACTACGTGCTTTCGCTTCCCGCGTAGACAAATTGTCGGCGATATTACAAACTGACAAGATGACAACAACTGTTTGGGCGAAGTGATCGGAAGTCACCAGCTGTCTGTTCACATCTACGATAGGGTCGGTGGCAACGAAATCTGTCGACGACATTTTACACAGTAGAGTTGCAGATTATATGGTTGGAGGCAACCGAAACGGATTAGCCGGTCAAAGTGGCCGAAGCCAAAGGACACCTGCGCTTCAAACCATCACCCCAAGTGGATTGCGCTGCACCTCCGCCCGGAGGAAGCTGAAGGAAAAAGTGTTTTATCGGTGTTGATATCCAATCCAAACTTGGATGCTGCGGTCGCGAATGCCGTGGCCAGTCACTGTAGTTCGTCCTCACTTTGTGCGCAGTGCGTTGTCCACTGCGACTAAAATCATGCGCATCGTTGAGTTATGTAACCGAGTTTGGGCGTCAAAACGTCCGATATTCAGCGGGTGTCTATCCGTCCGGTACCCTAACTTAACACCGTTTTCCTCAATCATGAAGAGCAACTGTTACCATGTCAGTCAAGTATAAATCAAATAGGGCTGAGGCTAGCAAACAACCGTGCTTCATGTCAGTAACATTGTCAAAATCACCAAAAGTAGCTCTACAAGACTGCACCTCCGCTTGTATGCCCACACACAACAAATTAATCAAATTGACCAACTTACCTGGACATCCAAACTTGTCAGGCACAGCGCCTCACGACTCATGGAATCGAATGTCTTGGTGAAGTCTATGAAGACGCCATACAGGAGCTGGTTGCGTTCCCGGCACTTTTCCTGAAGCCGTCGAACAGCGAACACCAGGTCGATCATACTCCGATTCGCCCGGAATCCACATTGCTCCTCAAGAACATTGGACCCTAAGATACCCGTACTCAGCTGGTTCGGAAGAATTCTGGCAAGCCCAGCAGACTCATGCCTCGATAGCTGTCGGGGTATTTCTTGAAACCCTTACCGGCAAACAAAGGTACTACCATAGCATACTTTAAGTCTTGTGGCATCACCTACTGCTCCTAAATGGAGTGAACCGGCTGGAGCGGTGCACGTTCCATTGCCGGCTAGCCATTTTTCAGGATCCCATCTGGCATTCCATATTTGCCTTCAGCTTTTCCAGTGAGAAATTGCCTGATCGCTTTTGGCAACTCTAGCAAATTCAGAGAGACAGCAAATGAATATTTGGTGTCCTGTTGCTGCAGCCTGTCCACGATTACCTGATCAATGATAGCAGGACGATTTAATATGCTACCGAAGTGTTTGCGTTAGACCTTCGTGATGTCTTCTGTCTGGGTGCAAGAACAGCCGGAGTCCAGCCATACCAGTAACTTAGTAGACCGAATCAATGGACCAAAAATCGCCTTAAATAAATCGCAGAACTCCTTATGCTGTCGACGATCTGCGAACCCCTGCATCCGCTCTTCCTGCTTCATCCGTCAGTTGTCCTTGATTCCGCAAACGCGTCTAGTGAATACACCGCCGAATGCGCTGGAACGTAGCCTTCTTCGCTTCATTGTTTGGGTTAACTGTGAAGGCAGCAATCGCGGTATCCTTCTTTCGCACCAATTCGGCGACAACCGCGTTGTTGTCGTCGAACCAGTCTGGACGTTTCTGGCGTTTGACACCAATCGTCTCGGTGGTTGCCATCGTGATCCGTTTCTTGATGAATTGCTGCATACCTTCGACGGTAGTGGATACAGAAACGTCGCGAAGAAGAGCGGCAACCGCACGCTGCAGAGCATTCTTTATCTTAGAGCTCTCCAGTCGTTTGATCTCCAACTTCTGCCGTTGTCCGGAAGGTCTACAATAAGCAGACTTGCGTACACGGATAATTGATTTAGTCCTGGCCAGTCTATGATCGGTGCTACATTCAGCACCGCGCATCACTCACGTGATACGCACTTCACGAATGTCGCGCTGCCGCACAATCACGTAGTCAAGGAAATGGCGATGGCCGCTTCGTGGGTGGATCCACGTCGTGATGTCGCTCGCATCCATTTGGAATCTGGTTTTCGTGATAGCCAGCTCGTGAGTAGCGCACAGGCGGAGCAGACCATCACCGTTCTCATCGACTGAGCCAGTGCCGTAGGGTCCGAGGACTCCTGGTCAAGCTTCCGAGTCGCGCCCGACTCGAGCGTTCAAGTCACCCAACACAAACAGTCGATCAGTCACGGGCACCGAACGGATGGTGGCGGACAGCTGTTCATGGGACGTTTCTTTCGTATCATCAGTGTGATGAATAGTTGGACCATAAACACTAATAAATGTGGCACACATACCTCGACCGAGTCGCAGGCGCATACATAACATTCAAGGGCTGATGTCGTGCGGTTCGCTTATCATCAAAGCACTGATGCGATCAGGGACTGCAAAACAGACACCATGCTTCCGAGTACCGTCTGCCGGGTAGTTGCAAGGCATATATCATAAGAAACAGTCATACAATTAAATTGGTTCGGCGATGTCTTCATGTTATTTGTCGAAGAAAATAAGTAACGTGGGCTTGTCTGTACGAGAAAAATATCAAACAGCCTATTTTCTAGTCGAAACCTTGCTAAGAGGTCTTTGGAAACTCCAAAAACCCTATTTATTGTACGGTAGAACTAGAAGAAGAATTAGACAGCCCTTGTGAACAACATCTGGAGTAGAGATATCTACTCATGCATATACATCGTACATTCAGGTTTCGACTAGGGTAACTTGACATGTGCTGGGACTCCCGTGTGGCTGGGACAGCCCCAATCGATCCGTTGAATGAAAAACCCTGAGAAATGTAGCACCTGCCCTTCAGGGTTCGGCACTGCATGGGCTCAATACATATGAGACTAGACAGGGACACTGGCCAATCTTTCCCTGCCTAAGTGCGTTTTTGTTTTAGAATCCTTCGCAGTAGAAGAATCGTGATCATTTTAGGCGCAAAAGAAGCATCGTCAATATCTCCTTGGTTACAGCAGGATCTTCTACCACCTTCATATTATGAAGACTGACAACCATTGAACACTATACACAATGAACCTGTTTAGTCTTTTGTATGTAACGGTAGATTGTGACCAATTCGGGGGACAATCCTTGACCATCATCATATTTGAGAGGAAATAAAGTTAGAGTGTTAGATTTCATTGTTTTACTAATTTTTAACTAGATCGGCTCTGCTTAAAAAGTGAAAGAACGAGTTAAGTTATTTGCCTCCTACGGAACCACATCAGCTGCCCCGTGGAAGTTGTACTATGTCTCAAAGTGCTCATCTGTTATTGCAACTCGCTTGGGCAAACTTTACAGTATTGCACCACATTGTTGCATTTGCCTTCACTAGCGCCATATCCAACATTAAGGCAAATAAATAATTCCACCTAACTTCGTCCCCTTATTCCCTGCTAAAATGTATTTTTTTATCTTCTTCTTGGTCGGTAGTTATACAAACCGTCCGTAAGTTTGCCTTCCAGTTCACTGTGTACATGGTCTTAGTTGAACTCAGGGTTCAGAGGCAGATGACTTTTGTTCAAGTACTGAAGGTCACCGACGACAAAGCTCACTTTAAAATAGCTTTTCGACTTTCCTAACTAAATTTCAGACGAGAGTAATCACCGTTGAATGAAAAGCCCTCCAAACTGAAATTCAATAGTAGTCATTGATGCTCGTGTTACAAACGTCTGTACGCACTTATTGGTTGATTTTTCATTCTCTACCTTCTCTTCCTCTTCACCATACGCAGACTTTATTCGTTCCATTTAATCGATTAAGACACTTTTTCAGCTGCACACGGTGCTTGCGGAAATATATGTATAAAGATATATATAGGCCGCGTGTGCTCCTCGAAAGTCTTCATCTGGTGCAACTGCTCTGGCAGTTTGTAACATATCATTCTGCACATGGTCCACCTACCTGTTGGGACTCCCGCCGGGTGTTTGATTCGATCGTAATGGTTTATTTTAGCAGTTCGATGGTTAGTATTGTTCGACGAACGGTTCATATAACCGCATTGCCCAGTTTGCAATTAAATGTTTTTCCTTCGGAATCAGATTGTCTGTGAGTAAAAGGCAAAGCGTTAATCAGGCAAGAGCAATCGCACGGTGCGAATCAATGTGAGTAAAACCAAATCAACAACAATCTTCAACAGCGTGAAGCAATTGATAACTGATACGGCTGTTGTAGTTAGAGTGCACATGGTAATGGTGTCCGTATGATATGTCCCTGTGCATTATTCGAGGTTCAAATTGGTTTGTGTTGCGGTAATTCTGAATTCTAAAAGTGTGAACAATGACAGGTTTGTAACTTATTCAATCACATCCATGAAGGTGAAAATCGTGTTAGCAATGTAAAACTTATCCACTGATTAATTCTGTCGTGAATGGTTTTGCACATCGTAGAACTGAATGAAAGACATTCATATATTTCACAGAATAAACAACCCACGTGGCACAGTCACACACCCCTCTTCTTAGGAATCCCCTCAAACGGCCGTAATTTTTGTTAGTGTACGTCTCAATGGAATTTAGTAGTCCACCAAGGGTTAATGTTTCTCAGCTTTAGGTCGCATTATTGAGTAGTTCGGGATTTGGTTAATTTCAACTTGAACATCACCCACAATTGATCGCAGCTGTCGCATCCCCATAGAATTTCCAGTCGGCCCATTTCGAGAAGAAGCACTAGACTCGAGTTTCACTCTCATTAGAGCTCGTCAGTAGTGCATATCATCGCCACTGCCGGGACTTGAACCACGGACATGCTGTTCATGAGGCAACCGTATTCTACCACTACGCCATTGACCTCACGTTAGGCACGACCGAATTACCACATGTGAACGCTCAACCACTTTCGCTTGTGAGTAATGATCAGGTTGCCCGATCGTCTCGAAATGGAGACACAGTTACTGTCTGTTAACTCCAATCGATAACCCAGCGATTAGGAATCTCTAGACGGGTGGAAACCTCTGATCTCATTAAACCTGCTAAGCGATATTTTAGACTACTGATAATGGTCAACACGGTGGCCTCACGAGAAGCCTGGCCGGAGTTCTAGTCCCAGCAGTGGCAAGAGTATGCACTAGTGACGAGCTCTAATGAGAGCGAAACTCGAATCTAGTGCATATTTTCGAAAGGTAGCGAGTGGAAAAATCCACGGGAATCTGAAACATGCGATCAATTATGAGTGCTGTTCAACTTGATATGAGTTCACATTATTTATGAAATTAATCGCATGTTCCGTTAGTTTAGAATGTAAAAACTGCCACACAAGAGAACATCTTGCTTATTGTTCCGCTGAGTTTCATTAATGAAACTTATTTACATAACTCCTTACTATGAGATGCGTTACATCACTTTTTCCTTATCAGTGATCTTTTCACAAATCTGCTTTTTAGCTCCCACAAGGTTTCGGTATGGCAACAACCATTCGCTTGGGCCAGTTCTTGGGAGCTGGGTCATCTGCTGGCCCACGATCAGTCTTATCGACCGCTTTAGTTACAATGTGTAAGTGTCAGCCCATTTCGGTTTCTCAACTTCGACGTTTTCAAGGGTTAACCGCATTGGTGATTACTTTTTTACTAATTCTACTCAGAGCGCAAATTCCGTTGATATTCACCACAAGCAGGTGAGAACAATTTTCGTGTACCAGTTTTGTTTCACAAATTTTCTGTCAAACACTTGTGATTTAGTATGATGTTCTTATTGACGCCCACTGATATGAAAACCCAAATGAATTTAAAGATCTTTTCTGTTGGGAGATCTGAAATTTTTGTTAAGCTACAACATATTATTTGGTCGTGTCTTTAATACTATAACCGTATGCGCTTTCTTTTTATTTTGAGCAACGTCTACACAACAAAACGGCAGCGGCATGATTGAGGCGCATGTTGCTTAATAGACTGAAAACCCTAGATAGTCTGTTTGATGATGATATCTCGTGCATACTAACATCTCTAACAGCTGGTTCCTGTGTGGAATTTTCTTGCAACCACTTTCTGTCTAAGACAGTATTCTGGTTTAATTAACCGTTAACAAAGCTTGAAGTTAAAGGCAAAAATTATGTCACTTCAAGATTTTCAGGTTGACAAATATTAGTTAAAGTCTTTATCCCCTCAAACAAGAGACGATGATTTGCTTGAACTTTTGCTGAAAATTTTAATGTTTGGTATCACAACCTGTTTCTATCAAGACCCGAATTTGTTTTAATACATATTCTCTTGTCAGGTTTCTAACCTGTTCACTCTTTTACCGACAAAAAAGCAAAACTGGTAAACGCTTCCAACAACAAACACTAAATGAGCAATTTTATAGTATAAACAGTTGACCACAATTTTCAACAGTAACCAAACCCACGGTTGCTTATTTTTCGGAACTTTGTCTTTTTGCAGACGATATTTTAGAGATAGGTTACAGATACCAGTCAAATTTGTTTTTACTTGCTTCATGAGCACTAACATCGCTGTTCCTCTGAATCCTGAGAACGTTCTTCATCCTGGTCTCTGTTAATACCTGTGTTGCAGACACAAAGTAAAACGACGATTCACTTTTTCTTTGAAATCTGCAGTCTTTACTTTGTTCTTTATCAAGAAGAGCCCCGCTAGGTATTGTGTAGGATTGCAGCCACTTTTCACCCACTTATTTCTTGCCGCTGGTAATTCCGACGGTATGTCATTGAAAGGTATCAGTAACTGGCAGACAGGCAGTCTCTAAACTGATTGCCAATGTTTATGAACTTCCAGCTTTCCTGGCAATATGACAAGAAAGTTGATTATGTTAAAAGTTCTTACCATATGTTGCCTGATGCACTAAAATTCCTAGTCAAAGGCCCTAATGAAAGTACAGACCTGGTGTTTAGAAGTGAAATAATGGCAGTCACACGTGTGGTGCAGACTTAGACAACCCGAACTCCCAGATGCCGTGAAGTTAGTCAGCAAATTACAAATAGATGGCGGAAGATTCTCGGATAATATTAACTAGGTAGTTAATGTGCTCACAAGACGGGCACTACTGAACTTGCCAAAGATTACTTCCGAGCCGGTTGATTACACATTAACAAAGGTATTTTTGAACATTAAGGCGGCTACTGAGGAGCCCCAGACAAAATCAGCTTAAAGCTCTGTCCTTTAGTATATTATCCTGCTGTTACATCTGATTAAATGCTTGTGGTTCAGCGAGATCGAAGAGAATATTGTTGTATTCCGTCACTTGTTAATGCCTTATGTCCTGTCATCTCAGTCACGGTCTGGATCGCTTTTAAATTTGCACAGTGTACCAAAAGATCGAGGACAAGCATCCAGTAACATCATTCACAAAATCGAAAACAATTATCATCGTATGTAGCGTTGCTGGAAGGACATTTTTTACATACCTAGTTGGGCATGCCGTAACAGACGTTAAAGGACGCGATGAATGAACTGACATTTTTCTGATCGTTGAGAACAGTGACGGGGTTATTCGTAGCTCAGACTGATGAGTCAGATATTGGAATGTTCACCGAACTTAGCACTTAGGCAGCAGACGACTTAACATGTTCAGTGCATAATTCTTCCGGCGTATAGGTTTGACCATGAATGTTGAAGTTCAATAAATGTTTTTATTTAACGGAAGGAGTCAGATTTTCAACCCAAAATCCGACTGGTTACTTCCTCTTGCCTTCGTACTAACATGAGCCAAAGACTTGGGGAAATGTAGACGCCGTCAAGTCCAGGTAGCAGTAAAATTGTACGAAGCAAATTGAATGGATGTGAATGACGATCAGAACGGGACAACAGATAACTGACCAGATTGAATCCCAAAAACGAGAAAGTAATTCACACAGTCACAAAGCAATGGTCAAACAATCAGATTCGAAAGCAACATTCAATAACGACAGAAAACGGCCAACCACTCTTTTAGTTATTAGGTTGGGCTCCGTAGGGAGCAACAAATCGGACTTATGGTCAGAGTTCAGATGCGTCACTAAACAACCGGTGGTAGTTCATGTCAACTTTTGATGGCAACAGGAAGCAACCAGTGAGATTTTCACTTAAAACGTCAGTTCATTCTGGTATTTGAGGAATGGCATCCATCGAACTTCCTCAAACTCCACAATCAAACCTATACGCTCGACCAGTTACGCACTGATGGTGTAACCTCGTTTAGTGATGAAAAGTTTATTACCAAGGTCAGTGAACATTCGAATACCTAGAAGTTATCTTTGTTCGAACGACTAAGCAGGGAAGTGAACTATAAATGTAAATTGATTCCCATTCATATTTGTCTGGAATGTTCGATATCCGATAGCCTTATTTAGCTAGTTATGTTCAAATAAAAATTGTAACAATATTGCCAAGTTTGATTTCAAAGTGACTCCCATTTTATGAATGAAAGGCTCCCCTGTAACGAGGGAAAATCAATCTGTGGGAAAACACGTCACTATCTATTTCCTCTTGATATGTGCTTGAAAACTTCCAACCAGATTGTTACACTCATCCCTAATTAAGATATTGAGCACTGGCCTATCGGTTACTAACTTCTACCATGGACAGAAAACTATCGACCTAAATATTGTCCATGTAGCGTTTGCCATCTGACGTTTAGTGCTAACGTAAGCCATTTCCCAAATCAGCACAACAATTCATCATGGATTTCTGCAGCAACCTCTTAAACTAAACACACCATAGTCCCTAGGATTGATTATAGAAATCCAGAATGTTAATGACGATCGCATTAATTCATTTGGTCATCGGTTACCTATTCGACTAGGTTAGTATGAAAAACGGAAGCACCAAATTATTATGAGTGGGGTCACGGGATTGTCTGAGTATGTGAGGTGTCAACCACTATTTACCAGTGTTCTGTGAGGCCAGTTCAATCACCAGCAGAGGAGCTCCATGCCGGGCTCCATAAATCATTTATGCTAATGTGAAGTGTGTGTGCTAATAAACACGACGCGCAAACCGAGTCAGTGTTTACGCAGCCAGTTGATGCCATACACTGAAAAACGGCAGTTGCTATCTGACTGTTTGTATGTTCTCAGTATGCAATCCACAAAAGTGTTAATGTGGAAGAGGTATATATGGGGAAGTAAGCGTATACCTAAGTTGGCTTGTTAGAATCAACCTTTGTTTCACGTCGAAAACCTCTTCAACTATCCTTGTTAGGTTGAACACACAACTACTAAAAATGTCTCCTATACGGAGGAATAATGGTTTGTGACATACTTTACTCTGTATATTGTTGACTGTTTAATAGTAAATAGTTTGCTTTTGTAATTTATCTGGGTAGATTTCAAAACTACCCTGGATGATATTCAGAATGGTTGCTCGGGTTGTTATGTAGTAGCAGTCTCCGGTTGGCCTTCTAAAGTTTGCTTACGACACGATAGCTTTTTTATCGATACACCCTACTGATAATGCGACTACAGTTTTTGCGGTGTCAACATGAAATGAAATGAGATGTGCAGGGGCATGGATTCGTGCAAGACGATAAACTTAATGAAGCGCACAGTTGATTTTCTACGAAGTCGGAGTGGATCGCTAAAATGTTTTTCGCAGGAGAACGTCTGACTATCAGGCAGGAACGATGAAGTTTCGTAAATGGAAAGATTTATCGGAGTAAATTAGCTCAGGTGGCACTGGTGAATCATCCAATCCAAGTATCAAAGGTTCAATACAGCGATTTAATACGGCATTAAATAGAACCATAATAGACGAGATAAATGCTAAGACCCCAGTTGCACAGCCAGTAGACAAAATGAAGGTTACTACAGAGTACAATCAAAACAGTTCGAAAGTTTTACCTAAAACAATCATCATGTTAGATGAACGACTTACTGAAGACATTCTAACAGTTGCACTAATATAAAGCAAAAAAACGAACTACCAAATAGCAATATAATTACCGTACTAGATAACTGTACAGTTGGACAACAAGAGACCTAAGGTATTTCTAGAAACTGGTCGGAATATCACTCACCTATGAAACAATAAAGCCTCTTCACAGCCAATGATAGAATGCCTTCGAATTGAAAAAAACAACAAACAAAAGCAAAACCAGTGAACACACTGAACCTGAGTAACAGACCGTTAATCACAGTCAGCTGCACAACATACCGGAGCCTTTCTGTTAGTAAACTGGCCAGCGTCTCCATTGGATGAGTATACAAATTCAACAGTATGGGTCGGAATGTGAAATCGGAATAGATGACCGATGAAACTGTAACGCACGAGAACAAATGCGTAGCCGGTCACCACTAAAAGGCAAACGGTCGGAGAATCCAACAAGTCAATAACAGATATGTATAACAAACCTCAGAAAATCAGTGTTCTACAACAAGTTACGCTAAGACCAGTATCTGTCAACAGTAGATAACACCGTGCTCAATATCTTCAAGGACGTTAAAAAATTAATTGACCTAAGTTTACCACTACCTAATAGTGTTTCACTGACATGTGTGGCCTACCCTCTGCTCGCCTAATTTTTTCCATCGTCTGCCTTCTTTTCATATCTGACATTCATTTCCACCCTGTTTAAGCACTGATATTAACGACGAAAACTTCGATCTTTCAAGTGGTTACCATTTTAAAAAAGAACCAGCTGAAATACCAAAGCAGTGTTCAAATGGGTTCTTTCTCGATTGACTATGAAGTTTGCCACTTTTAGTGGCATGTCAATCCTACTTACTTGGACTCACTTAGGGAATCCACCTTTTGTGCAATGAACGGTCGCCTAATTTTACAGATTGCCGCTAAACTTCCTTCGTGCGCAAAGGGTTACGATGAACGCCAAACTATCTCGTAAGGTAAAACTGGGTTTGATCTGCAGTGGTAGAATGATTCCATTGAAAGGTTTGAATCGGCTATCATCAGCCAATCTCTGTCCCTGAGTGAGCTGCAGCGAGACAGTAAAAGCAAACAAGCTTAGCTACTAAACGCGCCAGCTTTTGGATCCTGAAGTTTTGTAGATTTATGTGATTTAATTTGCATACCGTTTATAAGCAACTAAATAGCCAATTATTTTTAATCAGAACAGAGCATGTTACTGGAAACACATACGACATTGCTCTTCTTGAGTCGGTCTGGCTAACAGTAAACCTCTCACGGAGCGGCACTCGAAATCTGTCCTTATTTTTGCTTCAAGCAAACTTGCTGTTATTATCGCAGTAACTAGTTTAGAAAAACAACTTATCCGAGCGGATAAGCCTTTTTGTAACCATAGTGTGAATTTTACAGCGGCCACAAAATTTTTCCAGTAACTTGACGCCATTTTATGGCTTCCGTTGGCATTGTCACGTCAACCACAACGATAGAAACATCAACTGGTGTAGAGTGTTTTAAAATTCTGTACATTGTTGGCCTATCTCTATGAGACACACCGAAACCCACCTATCATGGTTGATGTTGGGCGATGCACTCATGTACGCTACATCGTACCAACATAATCTGACAAAACACAATGAGGTGGATCCACTATTTGCTCGGTGAGCACAATAATTTGTCCATACTCCTGGTTACTGGTAGGACCACGTAAACAATCGTGCTCACTACTGAAGGAGTGCAATCGAAGCTGGACGATGTTTGTTCACTTTGGCTCGACATCAAAGGATCTTGCTCAGTCGTGCGAACCGTTCTCCGAATCGTCTTTTCATTCAAACCATTATCCACAATAGTCAAATATACCTCAATGTAGCACACTCGATTGTAGACCGCCTTTGTACTTGTTACATAAATGAGTACATACGTGGTGGATTTCTTACTCACCACAAGGTCTGATAGCAAAACTGTCCGATTTGAGCATATGATATTCATATTCTTATTGTTACAGGAAAGGACTGTCACCAAGAAATTGTTCGGCTGACCATGGTAAAGCAAAAATGGCACTGCAGAGTATAAATTGGGTCCTACAGAGTAAAAGACCTCAAGGAGAAAATATGTGTTCAGCCAAGCGGAAATAGTTTTGGCGAAAACCCAAAGCGGTGTGTTTCAGTGATTACTGGAGCTAACAAAAATGACCTACCAACAACAAGGACATGAATTAATAAAAAAACGATCACGTCTTCAGCAGATAAGCACACATATCTTGCTTTTGTCAAATTTCGTAAATCCTACAATATAATGTCACTAATCCTGATCAGTTTGGTGATGCGTGTCCAAAGCGCAAATGTATTGATCATCTTTTTTTTCGTATTTTAGCCGTTACTTTGTAAAATACTAAATCAGACAAATAATATGAGTTTACAACAGGGATGGAGATCGTGAAACTTTACTCCTGAGGCCAATTTGGAGTAAGAAATTCAATGCACAAACGAAGAGTGGAAATTAACAGAATACAATCGGGTTGCACGCAATGAACAGAAAAGAGAAATTGTATGTGATATCAGATCATATCAGTGACTAAAGCGACAACGTACATAGATAAATCGGTGAATAAAGCAGGATGTTTATGCAAACACACTATCAGTGTTCTAAGTAAGGGTGTTAACAATTTAAAAAAGTTTTCGTATACAAAGTCCAAGTAAGCAGTATTCCAGGGGTATTCATCTGTGTACACAAGCAGGACAAGGCTGATTACTTTGTTTGTGTGCGTAACTTCGAATCCGTTCGAAGTATAAATATAGTCTGTCATATGGATAGCACGCCTTGGACTTGTTTGGAGAACCACCTGGAAGTCTGTTGCTAGATGAATGTAATGATGCTTTGTAAAATTACTAATAGTCATAAAGAAAAATATTGAGAAGATTATTGTTAAAATGTGATTGCATTTCATTTACTGCCAGACTGCTGAATACTTACATTACCGTTTCGTTTTTGCTAACAAAACCTCAGAATCTTATTTGCGCCACACCATCGACTACCGCTAAAACATTTTGTTCAGTCTCTTATGTGTACAAAGCTGTTGGTGGTGGACACTGCAAAAGACCACTTCAATTTCAGGGTTAGGATGAACTATCTGGATTCCTCAGCTCAAATCTTTGAAAACAGTCATCGCGGATGTTGAATATGACATGAATTTGGAGCATCCTAACAGCACTGTTTTTTTTTCAAGAAATGTGTTCAACTGTTTTTACTGTTTATATAAGACTCGTCCGCCAAAACAGATAAGTAACAGACAGCAAGGACTCATTATTGGATGTTAAATTTCTCAAGGTCGAGTTGCTAAAGCAGTTGTCTAAATTATATGTGGAAGTTTGCGCTGAATTCTGACCTAACTAAACTATACGTTAGATTGTTAAAGTCATTTATGTGAATTGCCAGCAATCGGTATCATGAAGTCTAAAATTTACCGACTAACCGAATGATGCTCACAGCTACTAATATGTGAATATGTATATGACAACAACGAATCCACAGAAAGAACACAACTGCGATCACGCAACACTGAGAATTTTAAATAAGCGAACAGTTAATTGAAACAAGTGAATAGTTTTTGTAGCTTCCTAAAGCTATCTTGACCTTGGTTAGAAAAACCGGGGCAAGCGTAGTGTAACTGTCAAGTTCTTCTGGATACACAATAGAGGATTGTGGCGAGTGATCAACAAGGCCCCAATAAGCCGGGGCAATTTCACTCGACTGCACTCTGTGATCATACAGAACGTTGGGATTTTTTCGGCTGAGCCGAATATCTAGTGATCGATCAGGTTAGGCTTCGATTGTTCCACGAACGGTTATTATCGTGCTGACTAACTGGTTGGCGCAACTACTTTGTGCATGCTCTTTGGCTCGTTTCTGCATGTTCACCTAATACATAATGTTGAATTTGTATCAGATGAATTTTAGCGAATTTTCCCTCATTAAGATATCATTAAGATATCATTAAGATATAATTAAGATGTTCTTCAGTAGCACTTTGTGAGTCTAAAGAACTAGTTTCTTTACGGGGAATTTGTGTGACGGGCCATAACCAATGTATTCAGACAATATGGCTGTTTGATCAATATTTCAGCATCGTCGTTGACATGACAGCTCAAAGTCTACCGATCATTGCCGCCTTTCAAATTTTTGATGGAACAGTGGTGAGCTCCCTTCTTTACTCATCCGTGTGGCAAATTATTTCTTACTTGGTTGCTTAGCCATAAAACATCTTCAGCCACTTGAATTTATTATTTGATTGGTTACAAGTGTCAATAGTTTTTCTTAAATTAAAGTAAGTTTGAGCTTGGACGGACTTAATCAATGCAGTTTGCTAGTAAACATTAATTACCTTGATCTGTTGTTGTGTTCTTCTTTCGAGTGAACATATATTTGCCTCTCCTACAAGGTAAAGTTAGTGACCACCGCTCATCACACAACTGAGTTGTCCACACAAGACCAATGATTATCCCGCAACGGAGATAAATTTTGACAAAGCGACCGGTACCTCTAGTTAGTCGGGGATTCAGCGTTCAACTAAATGATCACCGTGTGCCCCAAACAAATGAAATCCGGAACAAGGCGTGATATCTGTATGTAATAACTCTTTCGTACTTGGTGCAAAATTAATGGCCCACTGATTAACAGACACCCACAGGAAATCAGCTAGTTAAATTCTAGCTCAAGGTCGGAGAAAAACCATTCAAAGTAGTTGAGTAGCGACTTGCAAAATAATTTAGTCCAAAGTTTTGTTCTGAGAAGGAGCGACCGGAACTGTTTTTATATTTTAACTTTTATGGCCTACTGTTATTAGTTCTCAACATTCAGGAAAAAATATTTTTGATTATCTTTCAGTTATTACGCTGCTTTAATTGGGAGAAACGCTAACCGACTTAGTGGAAGTAGTAGGGCAAGATTTCAGTTGTGACTCACTTGGGAGAAATCTTAAATTCGGTTGGATTCGAACCAGCAATAGAGACCGACCAGCAATCGTATGGAATATGTTCCGTCTTCAATGCTGCAAAGCTTTGCCAAAAGCCTGGAAACGTCAAGTTTGAAAACAACTACTTAGCTATTTCACTGCCGGTTCAGTGCTCACCAATTTCTTTTCTCAGATTGGATCCACATCAGTTTCTGACAAACGGTTTGGAGTCCGTTTGTTGTTCATGTGACATTCCCCAAATTTGTTAGCAGACTTCGTCATTGTTTGCAATTCGTTATTTCTATCTAAAAGGTGGTATTACACCAAGACTTGCTCATGTGAGAGATAACCAGCTGCGTATCTACATCATCTAGGTACGTGACCAATTATAAGTTTTCAAAATGGCAGGCAACAGGTCAAGTGAACTATGAGGCTGTGAAGTACCGCTCGTGAAGCTATGGACTGAAGTTAACGCAATGGTTGCTGTACCATATATAGTAGTGTTCGGACAGTTTATGCAGTACTCAAAAAAGAATGTGGCTAGGCCTCTAGACATGATATACTTATCACGCCAACATTGAGTAAACATGATTGCCTCATACTGGTGAAAGTTTATTATTCGCAGTGGTAATGTTGTGTCCAACTACCAAACTCAGGTATGGACAAAAGTGAATTATGGTCTTTTATTTTGAACAGCTCAACTAAAACTCTACTTGCATGCAAAACCGCGTTGATTGAAGTTTTATTGATAGCGATACATAAGTACTGTGAAAATGAGCTGTTCATAATACACTACAGCAAATCAAAATGTCCCGTTGAATTGTTCTCCGTTTGGTTCTGTTAACTCTTACACCCCGATAATGTATAGGGTCTGTATTTGACAGCTAGGAAGTTTGTTCTCAGAGAAATATTGTGAACATGCCTGTTGGATGCACTGAATCATTTGATGAGTGAACAGTAGAAAACGGTTGCACGAGTCTTGCCAACCTACAAAGAGTTACCATATCAATTGAACATACTATCTACTGAATCCAAAAGGCAAGAATTCAAAGTCAAGGAAGCTTTACTACCTTGCTGTCTATGCTGCTGAACTCTTTCACTGTTTAGTGGCGACATTCTTACTGCACCAGTGTTTACGAAACGTCTATTCATTCTGGGAGATAAGTAGTAGATCACTAATCCAAATACTGACCCATCAATTGCTTATATTTCTGTTTGCTTTCCCTCCTGCTCAATGCCACTTCAGGGTGTGTGTTCTGGAGCTGTCCGTGGTGCAGGTCTTCAGAAAATCGGGGCAGTTGTGAGTTTTGTCTGCCTCTATCTGATTGGCGCCCCTGTCGCAGTGTCTCTCGTACTACTCACCAGTCTTGGGGTCAAGGGTGAGTTGCTTTTGTATAATGTTGCCTAGCAATACACGCCGCTTTGTCAGGCGACAGAAGTAGATACCACCGATAGTGATCTTCAGAATACTGAATTACTTCGTTAGAAGTGGTAGATTTACTGGCTGTAACCAAAACTGTACACCAGTTTGAGTATTGAATTTGAGACTAACCAGTGATCGCGTAATGCTCACAAGGTAGTTAAATTCAATGATGCGTTGTTTACTTATGGTCAATTTCCATTGTCAGGGTCACCAAACCTGAATAATTTGATAACAGTATAACAAGTATGAACTTTAAACAATCAGTTTGAGCGCTCAACGTCACTTACAATGTTGCGGATATCAGTCCACCTAGTCAGGCTTTATGATGATTGAACGGAAACATTTACTTTAATAATGTGCTACCCACGAAATTTGGTCGTTAATCAGTAATAACAGATTAACAGTATATGCAGGACCGAGGCATTCGGGCACTAGAGATTGTTTCAGTAGGTAACATCAGTCTGAAAAGGGGCAGCAGCATGAAAGTGGCGCAAGTCTTATTGGAACTCAAAAAACTGAGGTGAAATCGGCAGCCACACAAAAGAACAGTTCTTGCTAACAGAATGTTTAACGCGGGAAACAGTGACTGATGAAGGATAAAACGGGACGGAACATTCAAAACAGGCAAGTTTAGTAAACAGTTTACTCTGTTGTCACATTCGATTTTCAAAACATGAACGTTCTCCTACATTTTTGTCGCGTTAGTCTGTGCCACTCGGTTTTGCTAGACAATAACTGCGGTGACATTAAGTACTGGAGTCCATTCATCGCGGTCGGCCACCATACACGTTCATGACTGACTTGATAAAAGAAGCCTGTAAGTGAATGTAGGTAGCGTAGCAAATAAACCTCGGTTTTTCGATAATTAATTTGCCGAGCGGTTGCGCTTACCATCACGCATCTCATTAGTGACTTAGCGGAACTAGCGACTTTAGGTGAGCTTTTCAAATCGGCCATACATCGCAAAAATCAATCCCGATGGATGTGAGAGGTTAAATTTTTTTTGCACTACAAGACAAAGCACTTTTTTAGGTAGGTGTATACAGTTCATTAGTCACCTTAGTTAAACCAGTGGTCCAATACTTCACAACTTTGGTGCGAGGTACTGACGTAGAATGGTAAATCATTTAAAATATTCTGCCTCAGCAGACATCATATTCTTCTCTGTTGGTGCTCCGATTTCGATAGTAGCAAGCTTAGTGCTCACCCGGCAGTCGAACTCATAAACTTGTCCCGATGTTCGAAGGAACATTGTTTAAAAGTTAGGTCTGTGGATTTTATTTAGATTCAGACGAATGAATGATGTTTTCATAGTTCACCACAGATTCATTCCATCACATATGCGACAAAGGTTGAACACCGCCGGGGAAATCCATGTTACTTCTATTTGTACTCACGCAGTTAGACTCAACTAGACATTCGATAAAAATCAAAATTGCCCAACGCCAACTCGCTTTGCTTTAATCATGGCGGGTTTACGCGGATGCGTTATTTGAAATATGGTGTGAGAAAAACACCGAATTTTCGATGTATTGGAAGCCTGTTGTCATTGGCTGGTGGACTTGAATTTTTCAGAATTTTCGAGGCTAGGGCCAATGTAACAACATACAACGCGCAATTACGTCTCTTCTACCGCACAAAACATGCATGGCATAAAGTACCGTACATTCGTTGTGATTTATTTAGAAAAATTTATCTGTAGCATATATCCAACTCCTTTTCTGGAATTTCTGTAGGAAATCTGATTCCCTTAAATACACGACTTGCTGAGATCTGGTTCTACTAGTTACACATCTTTTTTCTTAAGATAGACAGCAGCTGTCAGAGTAACAAGTCAAATTAAGTCAAATAATTTGTTTCACACCTATTATTAGTTCTGATGTCACGATGGTCATTTATGTTGATCGCGTACGTTTAAATCTATGTCTTGGTTGTCCTAAATGGTACATGATTATCACCTATAGTCAAAGTCTCTCGATTCAAGTTTTTAGTGTGTTCCACATAGTTCTAGGTGATCAAGTAGTGGGGACAATCAAACAGGGAAGAAAGATGAAGCTTCATCCGCCAAAATTCTCATAGGTTAAGCGGTCCTATCAAAATAGACATGTATATTACAGTGGTTGAAGTGAAAATATAAATGTTACGTTAAGAACTTATTGATTTATCGACAAACTAACGTCATAATGCACATTGACTCACAAATGGTTATTTAGTGAGCTCTAGGTACATGGGTTTTGAGTCATTGACAGTCCGATCAAGTAAGGTATCTTCGCTAATTTTTACATTTATGCAGCAGCAGTCAGAACGTCCTTTGTATATATTTTCACGGAATGAGATACACACAGAAATATAATGGACGATTGTCATTCTCAAGTACTTTGTCCGAAAGTGTTTGCGAGCTGAGGAACGGATTTGAGGGATTGCATCAGTAATCTATATGAATGTGATACTGTCACCTCAGGCTTGAAAGGGCACGTAGTCCTTCAACATTTCAGACTCTTTAACAAAATAGTGGACAAAACCAGAGAAGAATGAAACATTCCGGAAAGATTGACCAGTTGTTCAATCGGCACAAAATCGGTTGACATTAACGCTCATTTAATAGTAACGAAACGATCTATACATTAACAATGTCATCGACACAGCTAAAAACCTAGTTCTTCATGCAAATAGCATTTTATCCACGTGGGGTGAGAGGAGAAACTACAAAAGAATGGTCGCAGCTACATCAGACCAGCAAGCCCTCACGTGAGAGAGCAAAGCGCTTTGTTTCTGATTATGCGGACTTGCTTGTACCCTAACCATCAAAGTGATCGGTTCATGTTTTTGATATTCACTGCAACAATTCTTGTTTTGACTAGACGTTTGTGCTGAAAGTGTTCAAGAGATTTACGGTTGTGAGTCCGCGTTCCGTTTTATACCATCCTTGTGTTGACACACTGGGTTTCTCTACATAGGCACCCTTCACGAAACCTTGAATTCCACTGGGCACAAGCAAATAATAGGAGCAGTGTGAAACCGAATAGATTTACCAGTTCACTGTGGAATTGTAAAAAACTTTGCGCTCAGAATCTCTGGTTTGGAAAATAGTTTGGTTATGTGATGTGCCGACTTTGTAAAACAACTGATGTAGGCAAACATAATCAGATTTACTAGAAGTTAGGGGGGTGTGCTATTTCAAATTAAACATGACCGACAGTTTATCACAACCTTTGCAGTCAAATATGTCTTTCGATTGGCCTACTTAAAAAAAAACTAAACTCGAGTTTTGCACTTATTGGAGCTAATCAGTAGTGCATATTCTCTTCCGGACCGGAATCTGGTCCATTGAAGTCAGTAACTTTAACCACACTGAGAAGTCCTAATCACGAGGCTATGGACTGAACTGAATATAACGATTCTGTTCATTCTGCTTTCGTAGCGATTGTGCAAGCTGAAAATTGTTCACACATGGTTGTGGTTGAGCATTTGGACATAATCCTTCAGTCATACTTATTGTGAGAGTGTTACTGCTGTGGTTAACCTGGTGATCTTACAATCATGACAACCGGAATGCGAATTCCAGTCTGGAAGAGGATATGCAATACTGATACGCTCTAATAGGAAAAAAATGTAAGTCTAGCGCATCTTTTCGCAATAGGCCAGACGATGGGCTTATATGAATGCGAACGCTGTGATCAAATATGGACTGTATTTTATTCCGATGAAATTAAATTGCACACCTGACTGCTTACTTTTGTCGGCTGGAAGTAGCTACTGAGATCCTTGAATTATTCATGTTTCACTGTCAACTCGTACACGGTCAGTTTACGACCGTCAGTATGTCGACGTTGTTCTGAGTGTATATTTGAGAGTGAGTTTAAACTTAATGTGAGTGCGGACGCAACCAGTCAATTAATGTTGGGAGGCAAGAACACGGATGGCGCAAAGACTGTTCGTTCGGAAAATCAACACAAGAGATTTACTCCCCAACACCTCAACAAATGAACACGCCCATGTGCGTATTACAGTGATCCAACGACCTCACAATTGTCACGGCTGCTAACATCAAGTTCATGTACCACAAGAAAACCATTTCACACCACGTCGCACTACGATGTTTTTTCGTATTTTTCTCGCGTTTCTGCACTATGCAAATATACGCCCCTACCTGACTACCGGCCGTTTTCACCATACTACTGTGCTGGCCTTCTTCCAGTAACTTGAGATTATAAGTCGTCAGATGAAAACCTTGGCCACTGTTAGAGTGGAACTGAGAATAAGGATCATCAGTGTCAAGAACCACAAAGAATGCAATTTATTATTTGGGTTCAGGTCCGATACTTCCCGACACATTCTTTTCTTAACTCATATTCTGGTTACTGTTGTTGTTGTTGTTGTTGTTGTTGTTGTTGTTGTTTCATGTCAACATCTGATCTTCAGCGCTGACACAAGTTGCCTAAAATTTACAAGAGTACGTTCTAGTTGTTACCGCAACAAGGTCAATGATATAAATTTGGCAAGTGATGCTAAGGACGCCGTTACGCGAATACTGGTAAAATGGGTCTTTCTTAAACTATGTAAAATTGAGTTTATTGATCCAGGCTATGAAGCGAATTACAGTTAAATGTCGGCTTTTCGTTGAAACAGATATTCTCCCACTAACGAATCACAGAGATGCTGATAGGAAGTTTCCAGTGATTAGTGACAGAATTCACTCTGGCAGAGCAAAATAAACACTGGTTATTGTCCCAGTAAAGCACACTGAACTCATTTGCCATGATGGGTTGTTGTCACGTCAATAGCTAACCAAAATTAATAAACCTGGTCATTCCAAAAAGATAGAAGAAAATCTTTTACTTTAAACTGTAGAATATAAGTTTCTAAACCACCAACTGAGGTTGGATATATATCATGTCGGTGTGTAATATTGTTCAATTAGTTGTATGCCACAAAACCAATCACATTTTGTCGCCTCCATCCAGACATCTGATGTCTATCCTGCAAACTAGACGTCATCTACCAGTTTCATTATGGGCATTGTGTCCCTTACTCTAACAAGAAACAACATCACTTGCGTACCAGAAATAACAGAGGCGTCTTGAGACGGGTCAGAAGCCAGATTACCCGATCGATCGATAAACCAACAACAACCAGGCCTATAAACAGTCTAAGAAAGATATCATAGGACACCTGCTACTGATGCATAAAATATGCGGTACGGTGAAGGCTTATATGCAATTAGCAGGAACGTTTTTTCATTACGCGGCGTCGTTCCTCACCTCTTTTTTCAAATATATGCACATCTGTAGTTAGATTATGTAGCAAGTTTATAGAAATCTGTCGCATTTAAATGGTTCATATGTTCCCAAGTTTTGCTTGCCTCAATCCAGTTCATTGTTCTGGCCAAATGTGCATGTTACGTGAAATTCTTGCATAAAGACTCGCGCGAGTTTACTCTCATTGGTTTTCGAAGAAGCTTACTTGTTTAATAAACTCATCAAACGTTCAATCTTGGTTAGTTCAAAGCACTGCACATTAAGCTTCAGCTCTCAATTATCCATCTGATTTATTGGATTTGAAACTAATAGGGTCAATAGTCAGCAAATATTCCCCGTCTCTATCAAACCGTCAGTATAACTGTTTCCCACCCTTGAGTTTATCGTTAAAGGTGCCAAATCCCCAGCCAATTTGTCATAGAAAATGAAGAGACACATTTTCAACCACGTTTGCTAATAACGTTATGAATAACCGGATTCGGTTTCACATGTTGTTGCCTTTTGTGTTTTGATTGTTCACATAGTTACCACTCCGAATTCTGATCAAAATATGACTTTTCTGGACAAGCTGCTTTTAACTCAAATGATCCAACTAGTCAAGATAACAGACACAAGGTCTTCGCGGAGTATTTGAGCAGAACCATTTCGTTTCGGTATTAGTTTTGCAACGCAAATAAGAATTATCTAAATAAACGCATTCTCACACCTTTGTGAGTGACTAGGTAAAGGTTAAAGTGGACGAAACTGTGGAAACCACAAGGCCCCATGTTTAATTCGGCGTGTAGAGAGATGACCAAGACTCACAAAATGACAAGATGTATAAGCACACCAAAAAGAGTGAAAATCGAGAAAGATTTTATTTTTTGGAGATAAAAACTGTAATAATCCCACGACTCTTTTCAAAATATGTTCGATTTATGGTCTTTTATTCAATCTTAGCGCAGTTCGTATGAGTACGTTCGTTTAATACATACAGTACCCAATAAATTTGTCCGATTACTCCGCTTTACATCAATATTTTCCTTATCGCTGGGTTAGCAACACGAATTTACGAAGCACACAAAGATAGTGTACTCGGAATCAGTTTTGTGTATATTCCGAAATTCTGACAGTAAACGTAAATCAGCATGTCGCATAATGGCTTTCACAGTGTTGCAGGCTATAGAATTTTGTGACATTTATTTGCCTAATTTTTCATATAGCGGGCCATCTAAACTGAATCTAATCTACAGCAATCTGACAACGTTTTTCCGCTTGGTTTTAAAAATGTTGGCTTTCTGAGAGTAACATGAATAATACTGTTTAAATATGGGATGGCTACAAAATTTTGTCACACACATCTAGTTAAAAATATCAACTCACCTAATACTTAAAAGCTTCCACGTTTTCGTTTACATAGGCATCTGGGTTGGTCTTCTGGTGGGGATTGTTGCAGAGGGTACTCTGTATTTGATCATATGCTACTTCATTGACTGGGAGAAACAAGTCAAGTTGGTGAGTTGTGTTTTTGCGAACAGATGCTACTTTTAGTAGGGACTAACAAATTTTTTATGCACCCTGTTGTGAACTGTTAATTTGTAACGTTTGTAACTTTTATGATTTGCATATCTCCAAAAAATTCTGTTTACTGGTGCTTTTGATTTTTCGCCTGTCCGGTTCAAAAGACAACCGAAAAGCATGTCTATTTGTCGAAGACTGTGACTTGGCATTGTAAGGAGATCACTGAGATAAGTTGGCTATGTGAATGGTTTAATCCTACAGGTTATTTCAAGCAGCATATTACTGTCAACAGTGTTCCAAAATCGCTAACACTTGCGGGTCACAGACTATTCAGCCGAGGGATATAGAGTCAATCCTATTAGATGCCACACCAAATTAACTGACGTGGTATGTGCAGTAAAACAGATTGCGCTTTGTCACAGTGTATTGATTGGTTTCGGATTAGTAACCGTGGGCTCGATATTAAATATGATTGCCATAGCGATGAGACTATTAAAATTTGTAACTAGCAATCAAAATCAATGGCTCATTATTAGGATTCTGATGAAGTTATCATTTTTCAAAGTCGTTTTAATTGCTAATTTTTATTACGCAGGCCAGAAACCGAATAATAGGAGCAGTCGAAAGAGTGACCGATACTCCCACGATGCCACCAGAAGACGCAAACCATGACATCACAACTGGGCCTGATGCCTTTGTAAACAATGAGATTGGTGAGAAAATAATGTTGGTTACATACACTATTCCCTACCGCTCTAATCTGATCAGCAAACCATTTGAAATCAGAAGAACTTGAGAGTTAAGCAAATTAAAAGCCATTGTGTGGAGGTTCTTTAATTAAATTGTATGGAACCAAAATTACCTCGGACTCACGCTCTGAGTGTACGTTGTCGATGATCAAATCAGTTGCAATCCCTCAAATATCTTTCGGACTGCAATGCTCTCTCCGGGACAAAGCTTCCAGAATTATAAAGCCCATCTATCAGGGGATATTGTTAGACAAATACTTTTCTCAGGTTTATGACGTACTGGAAAGAAATCTCGTGGAACCATACGTAAACTATTTTGGACGCTTGAATATGACCACTTCCACATTGAACATCTGGGATGGTCGCGCCTAAACACACCCACTGTATTCACAAATTAGCCACAAGACTGATTACTGAGTTACACTGAAGTATCGGTCAACAAAATTCTCATCACTGAGGTGACGTTCAAATCAAATATTCGCTAAGGCATGCCTGACACTTTCGACATTGATGGTCAGTTTCAAATGTCAGCAATGTAATGAAAATCGTTTCTGTTCAGCCTTAATACACGGAATGATTCTGCTTTTACACACACAAACATCTGTCAGGTTTCGCGAGGTTGGGTTGTTCCGCTAACAAAAATGAATTGCCACAGTTTCGCGAATGTGCCTCAAACGCACCCGAAGTGTGCACCAACTACTTCTTTGAAAATGTTTATGTATGTGATTGAATTCGATACATACTTAGCTCCACACCGTCATTAAATATGATGGGAGGTTAGTAATTTGTCTAATATCCACCGCTCCCATCTTGGACGCGTTAGTGATCTTAACAAATGAGTGAAATACACACCTCGGGCAGGGCATTTCAAGACTTAGTAAAAATTGGGCCAAGGTTGTCACTATAAAATAGGCTGACTAGCATTCTCATCTGAATATAAATGTTAGTTTCGTAAACCTAATATTGAATTACATCCCTCTAACATTATGTGACTTTTTATAGGTGTAATAGAAGAGTGCGGTCACTATGTTTGATATTATTCGTGAAAGTGTTACAAGCTGGCGACAACGATCTTAATACGGGGGATTATTTTAAGAAGAACGCGTCGAAAGCTGCTAGGCGAATTAGTACATTTGAAGATTCGGGTGTCTCGTGTTCACTAAGATACTTACTAATTTACTCAAATAGTTTGCAACATTTTTCCTACGTTAAACAGTTAGAATTCTGCAAACAGTTTTGATTGGAGGTAGGAGTTTTGACGGGAGTATTATTTAGTTGACGAAGTTTTTGCAACTGAAACGAAGAAATTAAAGAAAAATGCACATAACTGGTATTATCACTTGAAAAGACACTGGTGCACATGTGAGCACGTTAAAAAACAAATGAATATTTAACATACACAATTTCATACCGTTTAAGTAATCGAGACAAACATTAATTGTTCATTTTCACTCGGTTTGTGCTACTGATGGGATCAAGCTCCTTCACGAAGTGGATGGCCGTGTTTGGTCTTGGTAACACAAAATTCTCATTCACTAATTCCTGTTCGTTTCACTTTGTGTTGGTAGATAGGTTTTCGTTGGAAAGAATTTCTGTTACAACTACATAGTGTCCGATATTGATATTACTAATCATTCTCCTTGCAAACAATTCATCCGATCAGTGCGTCATTATCCCAAAATTAAACTTTTTCTCCGATAGTTAATGAAGTTTATTTGCCTATTCGGACATAACTTCCATAGAGATCAGCCAGTTGAACATGAATTTTTTTCACGCAGTGCTGATATGGTTTACCTGTCGAAGAGCACAGAAATCAGGGCAGCTAGCTGTTCTTATGATATCAGCCGTCACTTCAGATTAGACAAGTGTATAGTCCACACGTACAACATCCATAAGTGTCCGCTTAGCTTGACAAGGCAGACGGAAAGCCTTATAACGACATACGAAGATGAAATGCCAAGCACATCAACAGCGGTTATTTTGAACAACCACAATACCAAACTACGCACATTCTACTTATAATGAACTGGTCGTTTTGCATTTTTTGTGTGCCGGATAAACGCTTCGAAAACTTCGGCTTTATTCGCCCGCGTATCTTGTTTTTCTCGTCCTGCTTTTATTCGCTGATTAACGACTTCCACAATAGTGAATCAACCAGTTCATTGCTTCCATTTATACGCATAAGTTAATTTAGAGGAACACTCAGTGGGCCATCAAAATAGGTTGCATGACTATTTTGATAATGAAGTGCGATTAGATTTTATTCATGGCTATGCGAAAAATATCGATTTGTGAACAAACTTCGTGTCCAAAATTCACTTCCCAAAACAATGAGTACACATTTTATCCGTTGATTTTCACGAGGTCTCTGAAAGGACCAAGCAGTTTTATAAATGGTATAGCATTAAGCTATGATCTTTCGAGTCGGGATTAATTTGGTGCGTTATGTTAGCTACAATACACCTATTAACGGTTGGTTGCTCTTACTGAAATCCAGGTTATTTTGTGATTAGACAAGCAATGTGACGCTGCCAAAATTGGCGGGAATTACTGAGAATTACCTGACATAAAGAAAAACGTTTGTATTTGGACTGGCCACTTGGGGGAACTGCTCAACACTGAAAAACAAACACTGGTGCAGAATCGCAATAACTACATGATCAGTCAAAATCATTCAATCTGAACAAGCGTTGAAAAGTCCAAAGCAAATTACAGCTGATTATCTTTTTGAACTTAATGCACATTTTCGCTGTTCGTTAAGGTATGCTTTCGGTTTCGTACTTATGTATTTTGATCATGGGTAAAACTTATTTCGTGGTCACAATATCACGGCTTTTTGATTGAAAAAATTAACTTCATCAATCACTGCCGAACTATTATTTTCGTTTAAGAAAATACTTTTATCGCCTGTAAACTATGTTCTAAAATAACTCAGGCTCAACTTCAACTAGTTTTTAATGCGCTTTTATTCGTAACCTGTTTGCTTTGTAGATGGCTCATTTCAAGACACGACAGAGGACATCGTGGACACCAAAACATTCACAAGACTAGCTCTTTCCCGTGCAATGTTCATTGTTGTGGTTTTCATTATTTTCACAACAACTATCTGTCTAAAATTTCTGTTACCTTGGGAGGATTACTTTGGACGGTTTTGCGTTTACTCCAATGAAACTTATTTTAAAATACAGAATATTTCCCAAGTAGAGGGAAACTGTTCCGTTGTTTTGCCCGGAAAAGACCTCTGAGAGACGCCTACGTTATGCGTTTTTCTTTCTATCCAGAATTCTATGAATATGATGGTTGTGTAAACAGAGTTACCAGCAGTTGTAAACCACTCACTTATTGTTCAGTCTTTTTTGTTCATGCTGTCACACATTTTCTCACCTGCACTTCTATCCACAGCGATGATTTGTGTCAATCGGTTAATCATCCATGTAATGTGAAATTAAATTACGTTTTACGCCTGGCTTGTTTCTGCCACACTTGCTGAGCACTGAATCCGTAGAACATTTATCAACGTCTTCCGTCTTCGCAATCGTTTGGCACCTAGAATAGCACAATATGCTGAGTCAGTCTGTTTCTGTGTGTCCGTAGCTTGCTTCCTAGAAATGTCACATTTCTGCACATGTAAGGAGGTGGTTTTAGCGTCAATTACGATTACAACTCTTTTGAATCATGTGAAGGTGACCAATCACGAAACAAAATAGTTTTGAAAAATGCGTGACCAAAAATAACACAGAATACAGTTTTACGGAACGAGTGCTTCTTTTCGAAAGGGGGCGACTGGAAAGTCTATGGGGATGCGACAGCTGCGATCAATTGTGGGTGATGTTTAACTTGAAATTAACAAAATCCCCGACTACTCATCAGTAATTAAGCCGTTCGTTTGCGATTGTTCAGCAAACTACGTGGGTCATACGACTAGGCACTTATCTAGAAGAATCAGAGAACAGCACCCAGCATGGATCTGCACAGGTGAGAGAAAATCAATCCCGAGTGCTGTTGTAGGTCATCTGGCCGACAGCGATCACCAGGTCAACATAGATCGATCGTTCACTGTTATCTACAGGGTCACACCGAACAGGTCAAAACTTGTTCGCCAGCGAATGTTGGCCACAGCCGAGGCCATTGCCATTCGATTACGTAATCCAGCCTTGTGTGAACAGAAGAACTTTGTTCAATCAGTTCAATTGCCTTGGCCATTAGCTGACTCACCTGATCGATATGTGGGCAGTTAACATCCAGTCGGCTTCCAAAAAGACAAAATTGAGATGGTGTGAATTTTGGACCAATACCAAGTATATAATTTTTAAACTATTTGACTGAGGTTTGCAGAAGGAGGTAGACAAGATTGACCACGCTTGATATGTGTCCAATTACCTTGTCTCATACTCATCTCCCTAGCTCCCTATCAATCCCTTTATTATGGTTGCGTCGGTCAAAAAGGAAACTTTCCATAAATCACTTTCGTCCATAGGAATTTGGTTTTTGGGATTTGTTGGTATATTTTCAATTTCAAATTGAACATCACTCACAATTGATCGCAGCTGTCGCATTCCCATAGACTTTCCAGTCGGCCCCTTTCGAAAAGCAGAAGCACTAGACTCGAGTTTCGCTCTCATTAGAGCTCGTCAGTAGTGCATATCATCGCCACTGCAGCCGGGACTTGAACCACGGACACGTTGTTCATGAGGCAACCGTGTTAACCACTGCGCCATTGACCTCACGGTAGGCACGACCGAATCATCATATGTGAACCCTCAACCACTCTCGCTTGTGAGTGATGATCAGGAGCCGACTGGAAAGTCTATGGGGATGCGACAGCTGCGATCAATTGTGAGTGATGTTCAACTTGTAATACTCTACGTTTCAACCACCTCGGGTGGCCTTCCTCAGGAGTGGTGTAATCGAAATCACATAACAAACGAACAGAGGTCACGTGGGATTTGCTGTGGTTAGGTCAAACTGTGCAGCCAGTGAATTGGTTGGTGGAATCGTCTGCCTATTACGTGGGGGTAAGACTGTTGCAGATAAGGTTTGTCTGTGTCTGGTGTTGTTTATCCATGCACGCCACACTGCAGACAGGGGTTTGCTACCATTGCGATTAACACATGTTTTTTTTTAAAGTTGAACATCACTCACAATTGATCGCAGCTGTCGCATCCCCATAGACTTTCCAGTCGGCCCCTTTCGAAAAGCAGAAGCACTAGACTCGAGTTTCGCTCTCATTAGAGCTCGTCAGTAGTGCATATCATCGCCACTGCAGCCGGGACTTGAACCACGGACACGTTGTTCATGAGGCAACCGTGTTTACCACTGCGCCATTGACCTCACGTTAGGCACGACCGAATTATCATATGTGAACGCTCAACCACTTTCGCTTGTGAGTAATGATCAGGTTGCCCGATCGTCTCGAAATGGAGACACAGTTACTGTCTGTTAACTCCAATCGATAACCCCGCGATTAGGACTTCCTAGACAGGTCGAAATCTCCGATCTCATTAAACCTGCTAGGCGATATATTTTAGATTACTGATGAGTATTTTCAATTAGCTGAGTTACTAGCAGGCAAAGTTGAATCGGAGATGTTCTGGTTCTCATAAAATGATTACTGAGCCTAACACATAGTTGCGGAAACTCTTAGAAAGGAAGAATATGCTAAATATACCATCAGATTATAGCAATCAATTAACGTGTTAACTGTGAAACGCCAGATCTGATCGTCTACTGAGCAGATAAAGAACATAAGACCGAATAATCTGAGCTTCCTGCTCTAAATTTTGTCTGCATAGCTGGGGGGTCGGAAGGAAATTTGATACGGGGAGTTGTTAAGTACAGAAATGTATCGATAAACACGCTGAATTGATGCAATGGAAGTTGGTTTGTCTGTCAAAGTAAAAATTACTGGTACAAAACTTAATTAGAAGAAAATAAGGGAATCCCCTGAGTACAACATTTTCAAGACTTCAAGTTGAACATCACTCACAAATGATCGCAGCAGTCGCGTCCTCATAGATTTTTCCGGTTGGTCAGTTTCGGAAATAAATACTAGACGCAAGTTTCGCTCTCATTAAAGCTTGTCAGTAGTGCATATCCTCCGCACTGCCGTGACTAGAACTCCGCCACGCTTTTCATAAGGCAACCGTGTTTTCACTGCACCACTGACCTCACATTAGGCACGACCGTGTGATTTCAATTTGCAGAGAAGTCCCAGTCGAAGGGGTCATCGATTGGAGTTACCAGACAGTAACTGTGTCTCCTATCGAGACGATCTGGCAACCTGATCATTACTCACAAACGAAAGTGGTTGGACGATCACATGGTATTTCGATCGTGCCGAATGTGAGGTCAGCGGCACAGTGGTCAACACAGTTGCCTCATGGACAGCGTGGCCGGAGTTCTAGTCCTGGCAGTGGCCAGGATATGCACTATTGACGAGCCCTAATGAGAGTGAAACTCGAGTCTCGTGCTCCTTTTCGAAAGGGGTCGACTGGAAAGTCTATATGGATGCGACAGCTGCGATCATTTGTGGGTGATGTTCAAGTTAAAATCCATCAAACCCCCGACTACTCATCAGTAATTTTCAAAACTTACAGAAAATGACTTTCAGGTAGGAGTATCTTTCAATCACTTATTATCCAAACTGTTAGCTTGTGGTATAATGAGCATGTTTTTTAAAAGCATTTGCGCGACAGAGATCACCTCATATTTCGAAGAGATACAAACGATCTCCAGTACGATTTTTGTTTGTGATCTCTCCCTAATTCACTGTCGTCTAAAGAACTGTTCAAATGATTAAATGCTACTATACTTACAGTATCAGTTGATTTTTGCGTCTTTCTCCGAGGAACAAAAGGTGTTCGCATTAATAAAGCGCACTTTAAAACTCTCTATCACGTTTATTTGTGTAACGACTTACAAACAGTACGGTTCTGGCTGTTTATGAATTCAAAAAATGTTAACTAAACCAAGCAAGACAGCCACAATATCGATCCATTCTGACAAGTATCATTTCAGCAGGGAGTCCGAGAAACCAAGGTAGACTCAGACAAACTATCTTTGTTTTTTTTTGATAAAATAGAAATAGGAATACATGTACCTTTAAAATCAATGAAAGAAAAGTGATATTCTTGTTGAGGATACTCAAAACGAAGCACTACTCCGCATCATTCAGTGAATCTCACATAGAAATGACATCAAAATTCACACTCCTATCTACGGAAAAATGTTTGATCTGTGACTAAAAAGGCTGGGTGTTGATACAGCTGGTGACTCGTAAAGTATTTAACTTAGTTACCAAGACTTACAGTGCGACACAACCGCGAATATCCTCCAGATTCAACCCTATATTTTGCATACAATTCAAAGGTACATCGTCTGAATGTAAGTTCAAAATTTCTGTTCACTCTTGCACATTCTCCTATGGAGCTTTTTACGTTGATTGCACAACCAAGTATTTTTCTCATAAAGCATTTGAACATAGTCTTGAGGATCAGACCAAGGATTGGGGAAAGTCCATTTTTAGTGCAGTTCTAAGGCATCTGTCTGAATCAGGGCACCAGGCCATATTGTAAATTATGTCACAATCCGTTTGCCAGGTGCCCGTCGTCAATCCAGAGGAGTCAGCTTTTGTATTCCGACCACCGCAGAAGTGACTGGACGTTTACTGTGTAGCCAACAGTGGTGTGCTGAGAAAAAATATTCCAGACTGTACGGTTGCCATGGCCTTCGGTTTTCCACTGGAAACCTTTGGTGATCAAACTGGTCAACTGGTTGCCCACAAAGCAGCACCTTTTACTTAATTATGAGTCAAATTACTCTCGGTTCTGCTTGCCTGAATGCCGACATGATAGAAAACGTTGTTTAATTTGCCCACCTGATGAATACTCAACAGCAGACTGTTTAAAAAACCACCTGAAATAACCTTCACTATACCAGCGGGTCAAATGACTAAGTCTGGTTGGACTAACACCAACATGCTTTTTCGCAATGGATTCCAGAAAACTGTACTTTGATTATTCTGTCATGGAGAACGAGTAGGTTTGTCCTATGGGTGTGATCTCATGCACATTCCGCTTATCAGAAATTAACATGAAACAATAATACCCACTAAATTCCTCTGTCCTAAAAACGTTCATAGAAACAGAAAGAATTACTTGGTATGCAGATAACTGCCGCTCATGAATGCTAGTACCAGCATTTTTCTGTTTGGTCCCTACACATTGTAAACAGGAACTAACATTTCATGATCTTCGACGTGCAACTTGATCAGTCTACACAAATTATTCCGACAGTTTACTGAATAGATACCATTCTTAGCGATAGAAACGGGACAAGTGGAGACAAACACAACAGTATTTCATTGCCATGTAGAATGTTCGCACTGATCAGAATGATTGATTCTACTCATAATCCGTTATACGGCGATCAACTATCGACTAGAGATTGCTTCGAATGCATGGACATTAAGTATTGCCGTATTTAGAACATGAATTTTGAAGTAGCCTTGGAACTAATTAGGAAATGCTGATACTACGACCTGCTTTTCAAACACTTCTCAACTGAGAACACGAGGATGCGTCTCTCATCCGAGTAACTTGAACCCTGCTGTCAAACTTCCACCCGAATGTGACCAAAGTATATTTTCCATGACTTGCTAGCAAACTGATAGACGAAATTATGGATATTGAGAACAGCAATCAGCGTTTACCATGGAATGAGAGCAGGTAAATTCTATCCCAAATAAATATTAACCTCGTATGAAGTAAAGCACATATAGGATCGAAGTTGTTCCTCCATCAAACAATGTCTGTCACGTGGTCTTCCTTAGAAAAAAGTAATATTTAATTGGTCTTCGGCTCTTCTCACAAATGGTCAGTTTGAATGACTAGTATTTTTCAGCTATAGGGTATGAAGTTCCATCATTTGTTCGACACATACAATTCCGTAGAACAATGTCAGCCTCATCTGTGATCCATCCAGATACCAATTCCTCACACCTTTCTGCTCTGTAGACTTACTATTTACCCTAAATTTGTAACAGGAGTGCCGTTGTTAAGGTTTGTTCTGATTTTGTTCATGTAAGTCCAAGGTACACTGAAGGTTCAAACAGTTTTCTCAACTCCAAAAAGCTTTGTGGACATAGTATAGAACATACCTCTCACTATGAATATAAATAAGCATAATTTAATCACTCAAGATTCTGCTGATACAAAACTTCGTCGAAAATTGATTGAGAACAAGGTAGGTAACATTAAAAAGTAGCGAGAATAAAATAAATTGCGACTTTTAAAAATTGCATTGTTTGTTCAAACGCTTAACGGTACGCGGCATCAACTCGTTTACATCTTGCAAACGAAATGTAAGCATACTTACAAGTTGAACCATATATAGGGTTTCTAAGTTGCCCTTCAAATTTGTTCTCCAGCTAAAGGTCTTTTAATTTCGCGAAAATCTTGTTTTGGTGTATTAACAATATAGATTATTCGCGTAAACAACAGTTAACACAAAACATATGTTATATAATTGATACAGAAATAAGCGAACAACACAAAGAAGCAGTTGAAAATTAAATTGTGCGAAGTTTCAGGCTTAAGCACAACTTATCAAATATCGAGTATATTTTATCAACTTTAGTAAAGTTAGACGAGCACTTTTACAGTTTGTTGATGAATGTGAAATAAATCGTTAAACTTTACATAAACTTCTTATAAAAATGGCAATTCCGTTGACCCAACGACAAAATAGTTCACTCAAATGTCCAGAGTTACGGTTGTCGTGGTTCTTAGTTGTCTGGTTTTTTTAACTAAAGTCGTCTTTGTCCTAGCACACGTGTGCGTGGATCTCTTGTTTTGCACGCTTCCAAGGTTCAAATTTTGCTGATGAACACTACAAACGTTCTCTTTGTAAAACTTCTTGAAAATTATCACATTGTTGGGGACATACTGTGAAACGACTGGTGTACTGAGCTATTGCAGTTTAACTACAAAAACTGAAATCAGATGAAGGCTAATCAAAAACCTCCTATGTTTCAAAACGTTTCAAGCAATTCAATTAAAGCTTGCTGACTGATAACACTTTGGAATTAAGAAGATAGCGAACTGAGGAATCTTGACCCATTACGTTATCGTCTGTCTCAGAAAGAATTCTCTTGGTCCCTGAAGTCTAGAACATTCCACTCTATATCTTACTTAGATACTTACGTCGCACACATCCACACTTGCATATTAATGCGAGTCCATATCTACAAATATACACCCGCCAGTGAATACACAACAACTATGTCAGGGTTTTGGAAAATGATGTCTGTCCAACAACTCGCATAGTGAGAACATGACTGATTGAATTACGGTTCGGAGAAAAGATGCTTGTTTCCGTCCTAGTTGAGTATGCTGGCGATCCAGCTCAGTAGCACGATAACATTATTAGGGCATTCATACAAAGTGCCTGGAAACCATACGCGTATGCATTAGCGGGCAAACTTCCGTTTATCCTACGGATTCCAAACCTAGAATCTGACAGTCATTTTGAACATAAAGACATACCTAAATGACTACCGTTTAGGCGCTGTGTATACCATGACTTGGAGTGACAGGAATGATGGCCAACATGCGTGATCTTGCCAGTTTGACATTCAAACTAAACATTTGGATATTTTCTGGATTGAACGACCGACGATCTGTCCGATGGCAAAACAAAAATTAATCGAGTTTTTCCCCACTCTGCAATATTTACTAATTCCTTTTGGATTTCTTGAAAATACCTCGTCCTGACATACTTCTCTGCGTCATCTCAAATACACACTTAAATATTTTAGGAGCTAAGTATCCTAGGCAGAACTTGACCTGTACATATACAGCCCCAGTTCAGGATGGTAGAGATCAACCGAGTGGATAAAACGGTCGTAAGGAAGGCTTCGACTAGTGCCCACGAAGGAATGTGGATCTGTTTAGACAGAACAGTTCTGTTGCCATCCACGCTCGAATGTGTGATTAATGACACAGCAGTCAACTTGGTTATTTAATGAAAACATCAATCAGAATTCAAATCAGAACGCGCTAAATATATCCCCCAATTACCGGTTTCAGTAGGAGCAAAATTCAAGTGGACTGCTTTATTCCACCAGAAACTTGTCGAAATGTATATCCGGAAGCGAACGTTATGATCAAAAAAATGTACTTTGTCAGTTAGACCAGATACTGCCTAGCTTATTTGTTACTAGTAGTCATCACAAATCAAATGCAATTTGGGAAATCAAAGTTTACTGGTGAGTAGTAAGGGATTTGGTTTATTTCAAATTTAACATCACCCACAAGTGATCGCAGCTGTCGCGTTTCCATAGACTTTCCACTCGGCCCCTTTCTAAAAGAAGCACCTGTGGGTGATGTTCAACTTGAAATAAACCAAATCCCCTACTACTCACCAGTAATCAAATAGCGCTCAGCAAGTCAATGATTTCTGTGATTTCAACTTGGAGAGAAGTGCGAGTCGAGGGGTGATCGATTGGAGTTAACAGACAGTAACTGTGTCTCCATTTCGAGACGATCGGGCAACCTGATCATTACTCACAAACGAAAGTGGTTGAGTGTTCACATATGATAATTCGGTCGTGCCTAACGTGAGGTCAATGGCGCAGTGGTAAACACGTTTGCCTCATGAACAACGTGTCCGTGGTTCAAGTCCCGGCAGTGGCGATGATATGCACTACTGACGAGCTCTAATGAGAGCGGAACTCGAGTCTAGTGCTTCTGCTTTTCGAAAGGGGCCGACTGGAAAGTCTATGGGAATGCGACAGCTGCGACCAATTGTGAGTGATGTTCAATTTGAAATCAAAGTTTGTTGTTAGAGGCAAAGCGTCCACCACTGAAATTACTGGATTCTTTCAACAAGCTAAACGATTAAGTTGGAACCCTTAAGGTGGTGATCAGCACTGGCTGAGAGACAATTTTCTATGAGTTTCTACGTGAGTAGCTAGAACAACAAACTTTATCTCATGGGCCACTGAATGTGAAAGTTTAGACCGTCCTGTAGCGCGTCCCGCTAATCTAATTACTTAACAACTCCCCAGACGTTTCTGACATCACTATAGAATTACTTCATTTGGTTGATGAGGTTCGGTAACTCAGCTGTAAACTGTTGGAGGTATAACAGGAACCAACCATTAGTTCAAAATAAGACCAAGTTCACTCCAAACTAGATAATCCTTCGTGTATTTAAGCAGGTGAGCGGCAGTTGTTTTGTTTTCACTGCGAAGCGGAGTGTTCGACTCAACAAAAATCTTTGAACAAGTCAAGGTAGATTGTGCTCTTGACTAGTCCTACGCCGGATGGTCTGGCACAAAATTTAGTGCCGACTATCAGAGTTATGAAGCATAACTCTGTCTTGATAACCTAAGTAAGATCAACCCCTTTAGCAATGACAGGATTATCTATTAAGATATTCAATAGAACAGAAAACATTGAAATCAATGGTGGTTCCATGGGTTCTCTCTAAATTTACCCCTGGAGAAAGTTTTGGTTTGAAATTCTGTTTGCTCTTACGGTTCAAAGCCAGTTTATGAATGTCAATCGCAAGTGATCATTGCAAATAGTCTTTTGTTAGAGATATGGCGGTTCTGATAACAGTATATGCATTCGGCCACATTTTCCAGTTAATCCCTTCCAAATCATGGCATTATACGCGAGTTTTACTGTATTCAGGGCTGGTCAGTGGGATACACGCTTTCCTTGTCTGTTGCCTGAACTCCTGTCACGCTTTCACGAATCAACCTTGTTGACTACTCTACCTCTGGGTTCGTAACAAGTATGACTAACTTACTATACTTCGAAGCTTAACCATATCTGCCTGCAACTAGTGTTTGCACTACCTTTCCTCCTTCAGATGAGTTAGCAAATGTCCCATTAGGTTGAAGCGATGACACAACGAGTCTGTCGTCCAGCAAATGCTGACGCAGTGTTTAACGTCTCACAGAACTATCTGGCGAAATCCAGTTACTGAAGACGGTAAGCATTTGCAATACACAGAGGTTCCAAAAAGAAACTCGAGTCTGATGCCTCTTTTTAGAACGGGCCGGAAGAAAAGTCACCGATTGTGAAAGCTCTAGCCTGACGCGAATAGTTCTCATTGATTATAAACCAAATATCGGGAACGTTACTAGTAAGCGCGCGGTTTCTCCTGTACAAAGAGAAACATAACTAATCGTGTGAGTTGTGCTTGACGTCCCTTCATGTTAACTCCAATTCTGTGTACAGACTTTGCAGTCTTCCCGAATAAGCTGTTTGTGTGTACGAATAATTCCCCTATTGTATTCAGTTTTACAGATATACAAACTGTCTACAAATTATTCTATTTTCACGATAAAACTCGAGCTGTCTCATTTGTTTTTTAATTTCAAAACTGCCCGCTTGCTAGTGGAATATAATGTCTGCCGTCTTATCAACGATAAAACTGTCATTTTTACAGCAGTACTTGGACATCTGAAATGCTAACTTTCACTAGTTCTCCAAGTAGCCATAACCTCCAATAAAACTTCACTTTTTCCTTACTATTTACATTAACTTTGGATGAACGAGTGAAAACATTATCACAATGCATTTTTTGAAGTACCCTTCCTGATCATTTCTACTGAAGTTAAGCAGAATAAGTGAGTAATCTTACCGCGCTCGTCACGCTATGCTGATTTTCGATTCCGAACAAACAAACTGATCAATTTTCGCTGTAGTCATACGTTTTCATGAGATTTACAAAATGACCTGTTATCAGGAGTTTTAGATTTACGCCTTTTTGATATGTTGCCTGACAAACCTTGTTTACAACCTAACATGGAATCGATGCAAAAAGATGTTACAAACTCAAATACTTTTCCCAATAGATTTCAACAGTGGTGCATATAGTTGTATAAGTTGAGAGTTAATTTCGGTTTGCGTTCTTCGTATACAGACATGTAACAATGCTAGACTGACTTCATGTAGAGCATGATTACGTTTTCATACCTGTTTCCGTTCGTAACCTCTCGTAAGAAATTACGGAGTTTAAATGGACAAACCTAAAGTCCAATGTTCGATTTCAAAACGGAAGAATTAAAACATGCATAAAATGAGAATATTCCAAAAATGTTGATTCATGTTAAACCCGTAAGATAAATGTTATGGCTAACCCAACAGATATCGACCATTTCAACTTTTAGTGAACCTGAAACATTGAAAATGCATTTGAAAAGATCACTTGCAAATCGGTGGGAAACTTACAGTAATACGAGGTTGTTAATGAAACACTGAAATATTCATTCACTCACGTCTCGATCATACAAGGGTATTCATCAAAAACAAGTCCGGTAATTTATTGGCTCTGATGCTGAATATAAACTATATCTTTTCAAGCTGGTGGATGAAAGATATATTTTTGGTGATTTAACCTAATACGTAGCGAAAAACGCTTCAATTAGCTCGGCAAATTTTGCTAAAATTTGAAATGTCTGGAAACAATTACAAGCCGTGTTATCTTTACCTTGTCAATTCTGTTTTTCTATACCTGCTGGCTACTCTGTTATATGGCCTAACTAGTGTGCTAATAAACTGCTGAAAAACTTGCCAACTCTCATCGAAAGCAAACCCTGAGTACACTTTTGGATGACCCTTGATCTTACATACCTGTATTGACTGAACTAATAATGTTCATTTTTAGTTTGTAAAGTTCGTAACATTACAAGTGTTACGAATGACTTGACACCTCGACTTTGTATCTTCATTAACTATGTAATCTGCACGATATTGAAACAAACAAATCCAGTCAGACAGTAGAACGTGTGGTCACAGATGGGTAAACATAACCCCGGTTAGTTTGGTGTGTGCTTACTTGCCTTGTTCTGTTGTGCTGTGTATATCCGTCTCTATGTTTTTACTGGCCCAATCGATACTAGGCTTTAGCGAACGAACAACGAAAAGCGGAGACATAGGGGGGCGTAGGTTCAGTGAAAATACGCACCCCTTATTTGCTGATCAATATACAAATTCCATCAAGTCTCTAGACATGTCAGATCCCAAGACAACAAAGAAAACAGACAATCTGTTCACAGTTTGTAAACATGTGAAGTTGTGCTTATGTTATGATACAGAGTAAACGTCCTTGAAGTACGAAAACCTGGTGGATTCACAGGATTTGAACGAAGAAACACGGGTTTTGTTGCCAAAACGTAAGTTAATCTTTACATGTTTGGAGTATGTGTGATATTCGTTGAATTATCTCCAGGTCAGCTAAACAAAAATGTTTTCATCACCCTCAGTAACTGACTTCCATTCACGGGCACCGATTTGATTAGTGAATTTGAAGTTTGTCAATAAATACATGACGGCAAAGGAGCTCAGTATTCCTAGTGAAAACAAATTAGCAATATTATTTCCACGGCTTACGTTTTTCCGGTTATGACGCATATATGCTCTTTTCATCTCATTGGTTAAGCCTGTTATTTGCTCGTTAATAAATTCTTATTATTAAATCAACCGTTTAACAAATCTTAGGCCAGACGTTATTCAAATTCCTTTGATTTTTTTAACATAAGTGAGAGAGTAAAAGTGGTTACGGTTGAGACTTTTACAAACACTTTACTTACTGGTGTACGGCAGTTTTTATGAGAAAACAGTCTCGCAAACTAAGTTGGCCACTTAAAAACCGCACACACAAGCTGAGTTTCGTTGCTTAAATTCATTTAGCTGATAGCGATGTTTTCTTAAACTCTGTTTGCAGAAAATATGGACACTGATAATCTGGCCATTGAGATACCAGAGGTGGTTCATGCGGGTTTCCTGAGGAGGTTTTTCCCATTTGGATTCTGGTACGAATTTAAAATGTTGGTCAGATTGGCGATTCCAATTGTGAGTTTTTGAAATTTTTCAGACACTTTCTCAACACTTCTCACATTTTTTCCATTATTCTAACATCAGTTGAACTTAAGTGAACCACTATGGTTTCAAACTTTAATAAACTATGTATCGTACCAACTAATCTATAGTAACAGGGTGGGCGCAATAAGAGAATATAAAGAGGGTTAAAACACAAGTTTCTTACAATACCCATCCGAGTCGCTTTCTGACTAATTCATCTCATTTAATGCAATACTTTGATAGTGTCGATAAACTGAGTTAACCGATGAACAAGGCAGCCAGAACGAACGGTTAAACATCACCTGTCGGAGTACCTAGTTGGATTTTGATGATTTGGTGGTAGATGTCACACCGATCTTAGCTAACTCCACAAAACTAGACAAAGAACACCGGAAGAGAAATCGGCGTTATTGTCGTGGTTGTCATATATTTTAAACGGAACACCACTCCCAGCCGGTCAGAAACATTGCTTTCAGATAGGTCTTTCAGTTATCCAAAACAGAACGGAAATAATGGACTGGAGTTTTCTTTTTGTTTGATCTCAACCTTCACGTAACTGTAAGCCAAACTCAGGTCTCCGTTTTCAGATGAAAAGCTTTTTGCGTACTCCTCCACTGGTCTACCATTGAGAACAACTGGAATGTGAGTTTTGATCCTGCACTACTCATGAACTTCAACAAGAGAAAAACTCCAGTGTAATGTTTCTTCGTGGACAGAGTTGGCTGAAAAGTCTCCCTTTTACATTAGTCTTTTGAATTGTGAACGGTGTCGCAGTTACATTCAAAATACCAAAACATTTTTAGAAAGACTGACTTGCACTGTTGTGCTGCGTAGCACGAAGAAACACAGTTGAATTAAATTAGTGATCGTTTTTTAAACGAAGCAAACCATTCCATTCTAGCTTCAGTCAGCTAGGTAGAGTTTCGGTAACTACAGATAGATCGATAATACTGCGATGACCAAGATAAGAAGATTTAAAACGCAATCTGCAATAAATACACTAAGAATGGTAAGATCATAATCAGTCTGTTATTTAGTTCTAACAGTTAAATAATTTGAACATCGCTCGCAGCTACTCGGATTATAAATTTCTTCTTGATACCAACTGACCCTCACACTTTCCTGCCTACCTTATAGTTATTCATTTCTTCTTCACTTTGGCAGACTTTGACGTCATTGGTTGCATTTTTATCTGGGCCGATTAGCGTTATCTTTTGTGGACGTTTAGGAAAATCTGCTCTTGCTACCGTTGGGTTGGCCGTCTCTGTGTTCAACATCACCGGTTTGGCAGTGATAACAGGATTGTTGACCGCTGCCGATACTCTGTTTTCTCAGGTTAGTTTATTAGTGAATGCCGCACTGAAAATAATATTGAAAATGATTGTGGTCAAAAAAGGTTGTCCACAACGTTCATTTTGGCCTGAAATATTAGTAGTAGGGGAGTTACTTCCAAAAATTGTGTCTAAGTTGCACCAACTATTGGCTGTTTGTATTAAATCGCCTAAAGTAATAACTCCGTACTGATCGATGTAGTTTACTTCGTGTGAACGAATACGGAACAAATGTCCAATCTTATCCACCTCACAATCAAAATATAGGAACTGCTAAACTGGATGACTTAATTAAGTAGGATCTATCTTTGGACTGACCATGAGAACATTGTGCACATAAATGTAATTGATTTTACTAGTTCAGCCAACATATCAAGATCGAATGTCGTTAAAACCTGCATTTGACTCCATTTACTCAACCATAGCAATGTATCATGGAAAGCTTTAAATAACCTAGACGTTTAACCCCCAGGTAACAATTTCCAAGCAGTTACTGCTGTGATACATCAACTTTACTGTTTCAGTTGTAACAAAGTTATGTGTTTTCATCAAGTTATTGTCGGCAACGATTCAACACAGGGATTTCGGAGAAGTGAATATTCTGAACTTCGTACTACCAAACGTTTTGCCTCTTTTTAACCATCAGTTATTCAAATGCAAACATGACATCAGGTTGACTGTATGAGCTGCCGGATTTGTAACATTGAACTAACTACTTATTTCCAGATTGTTTTTAGACTAACCTAGTAGTCATACCAGTTTTTCTTCACAATGAAGTGGGGACGGTTTTCCGTGATTAAAAAACAGTGTCCATTTTCCAGTGTTCGTAATGCAGCTACCAATTGAGATTGTGGACTGAACGTTATGTTTTTTCTATTTTGGTTAACAACCATAAATGATGAGCAAACCCACATCTCGTAATGATCTTGTCAGGTTGTTTAAGCGTCGTACAACATCAACCCTCAGAGACAGAAACGTCCAGATGGAATCTGTGTTAGGAGCACATTAGGGTAGTATACGTTTTAGGTGGGCATATTTCTACTTAACACGTTAAATAGAGGAATATATCGAACTTAAGTTACTAGAACCAGCTTTTCTGAACGTATATCTAATAGTGTGTAGAACTATATATGCTGGCAGCTTGAGTTGGTCAGTGCAAACGATTTGCATAAACTCTCATCCCAAAAGTGATGAGGATGTCTTATTTCAGCAGGGATAATTGTCACATATTTTGTTTCATATTACATTTTTTAAACCAAGATCAACTGGCACCTCCACGGGTGCAAGTTTTTGGTTTGATGAACCGAATGCCTCATGCTGTTAATCCGTAGGTTAACGGGGTTCATTTCTGATAGGTGAATTAAAATTGGAAGCACTGAAGACATTAAAGACGGTGGCTGCATTCAATCTTCCCTTCAGCTCCACAAACAAAAGTGAGATGCAGTCAACATTATTACTGAAGGCTGTGGCACGAATATCACAACAGCAGGGCTGGATCAATTCCCCAAAAGGGAAAGTATATAGAGACAAGAGCTAATAGAAATGGGCTCATGAGAAGATTATTGTGTTGTGACCTTCGCTTCTGCATCCATTCTCAACAAAGTGGGCAAGTCGGATAACTTAAGACCATTTCTTATTGGTGTAACCGAAATCTTGTGTACCGCAGATTTTGGCAATTAGACCAGTATGCCAGATATGACTGTATACCGCCACAATCGAGAAATCAGTAGGATTGATGGTGTAACGTACTATGCCGACATCTGAATTAAGATACCAGCGGTAAATTGTCCGGTTACTTTGAACTCGTCTAAAACCCCAAGGCGCCAAGTATATTTCAGTCATTCGCCTAATCAGTTGATCTCTGTAACCCACCGACTTCCGTCTACCTTGCTAGGTCAACGCCTGAAGTATTATCACTTATCCTACTCACGGTTGATGTTGATTATCCAATTCATGTTAGAATCAGATCAATTACGCTTTAGTATTAAGATGCAGTTACGAATTCTTAGTTAAATGTTACAGGCTCGGGGCGATGAAGAGCCTCTCGATCTCCAACAGGGCTAGATTCTACTCTGACTAGAGACAAACATGATAAGCGACCTGCACATTGATGTCTCTCCTGGTCCTGGTGAACAAAGAGTCTCCACACTTCGGTTAATGTACGAAGCAGTTGAAATCCCCTATTCAGAGTCTTCTACGGAAGCTTTTCGAAGTGGACTGGATAACTCTAACGAAGAAATTGAGCGCTACGTTCTGATTTAGAGCATCATCTTACCAGTCGCTTTATTAGTAAACCAGTCATATTTACTTTGGAACTTCGCGCTTGGGTACGGTGACTCGGGTTGCTGTTGGTCTCAACAATGGTCTACGAAATAACCGAATAATGATTAAGTAAGAATTCGCGGCTTAGAAAAACAAGACGGTGAAGAGAAGCAAACGAAAACAGTTGGGTTTTGCTAAAAATCGTCGAGTTTGCGGATACATGATCATTACTAGTTGCGATACAATGTCCTATCAGTATGTATCCAGCCGGAGGTGTGGATAGCCGCAAACTTCTCATTTGGGTACACAAAATCTGCCCGCTTTGCTTAGTGTAGCGATCATGGATTTTGTAGTCCGTGATCATTTTCACACATGGCTAACCTGGGGTTTTTTCTAGCCATAAGCAGCTAGACTGAAAAATGCATGATGCGGCAGACGCTCCAGCAGATCAACGACCGCTATCGAGATCGCTTCTTTAATGTCATAGTGAACGGTATTTAGACTGATACTGTGTGACCAGCTGCGTGCCACACGGCTCCATTCTAGGAACTGCAAACTTAGTCTGTTTGCACCCGACTTCGTCGATTTTGTTAAATTCGGATAACACTGAAGTTTGGTGGATAGTATAACTGAATATGAAAAACCACTGACTGATGTAAACATATTACACTGCTGGGCCACAGATAACCGCCTCCCAATTAACATGCCTGAATGTAAAATAATGCACTTGCATCTCACCTGATGTGCAAGTTACTTCTTCGAGGGGAGGACGAAAAACGGTGTGCTACTACATTCGAGCGCCCCGTTGGCAGAACTGCTTCATGCATATTTAGCCTGTCTCTCAACATTATGTCAAGTGCCAAGAAGTTAACTGAATGATTGGGTTATTTACTAAACTGAACAGTTCAACCCAGGCTGTTTTACCAGCTTGCCGTCTAGCTAGTTCGTCTCCACCTAGAAATGAATACTCAGGTTAGTGTTCCTTATTTTGTGGTGAGCTTAACTCCAATTAAGAGGTACAACGTACAACTGCAAAAAGGTTTGCGACATCAAATTCTCCACCCTGTTCACGTTACGCAAACTGGGACTGTTGTGAATGTGTTGCGGGCGTATCAGACGAGATTCGATTTTCGTAAATGAAATTTTCTATTGAACGCAACGATCTTTTAGAAAAGTGAATTCATCCAGCGAAAATAACCACTCCATTAGTAATTGGCTAAAGCTACAAGGTCAAGTGAGCCAACTGACTGACAGAGAGCTCCCCTTTATCGTCTGATTGTGCCGAAATGGGAGCAATCTGCTAGATTCTGTCGTAACTGCGCTTACCATCAGTTAAATTTAAGCGCAAACTTGGAACACCAAAACGTGTTTTTCCTTAACTTGATCAGCAGCAGTGCGGAGGAATAAAGCTAATCTTGGCCTTTTCAGTCAGCTGGTGCCTGTCTTATGCTTTAATGCAACAGATGTATGGTATACATGCAATAGTTGCGTTTCTATCCCGCTCATAGTCTTCTGGTTTTCTCTTTAGGACTCACTCTATTTCTGGCCATCTGAAACTGGAAACATCGTCCTACTTTTCTTTTCTCTTTAAAACATCCAACACACCTGTAAGTAGACATTCACAGCTACCAGTTTGTAAAATTCTCTCGAATACTATGAAGTCTTCAGTTGCTAGACACAGTAAATAAACTGTAAAGATCGAGTTTTGGATTGAAGGAATATGAGCACTCTGAACTCTTGACCAATCCGTAGATTGGTAAAGCCAGTTACTCTCCTACCTGAGTGATAAAATTGACAGAAGTAGATTAAACCACGAAAAGCTGTTTCTTCTGACATGTATACTCAGCCAAACCTACGGCAGTCATGATGATTTTCTTGGTATGACTAATATTTAGATCGACTCTGCCGGAGTGACTATTCATATTTCCCGTCGTTGTTTCGAGGTCACATTCAGTGAGATATATTTATTCGTTTTTATTAATACTCGAATGCAATTTCAATCGAATTCATTTTTATGTTGAGAATTTATTCTCATCACCTCATCGTATTGTGTACTTTCACATGTTCAGACATTTGGAAGCAACAAGAAACACTTGATGGGTATGCAATTACAACGAGGTATGTGAATACAGCTGATATGTTTGAGTGAGCTATTTTCTCACGTGTATCTCTAGCCTATACTTCATTGCTTGTAATAATAATGAATCAGATTCGCGTCTGAATGAAGTTTATTTTCAAAAACACCGATATATCATTACATAACTTATTGTGGACGACAAACATGTCCGTTGAAAATAAATCTGGTAGTAAATTTTATGCTTCGTAAGTGATCTTAATACTTCACTAGATTCAAGCTACTTGAGTGTCATCGCCGTGCGTCTCAACTTCTTATGGTCTCAAACAAGTGTAATTACGTAATGAACAATTTTGAAACTCTGCTTACATTTTTTTAGTAACTGGTCAGTGTAGGTTTTTGATAAACTTTGGATCTGTTGTGTATGGTCCAGACAATAGTAATAATCTACCATTTTCTAAAACCGCCGACTGCTTACTTGTAACTAAGATATTTGTTTTATATAACATTGACCTTGTTCAACATTTCTGCTACTGAATGACCTTTCGTTCCGTGTGTGCATTCCATCCAGTCCTATAACTACTGACACCACGCTGCCTAATTTGAACGCATCTCTTTGCTTTTTGCAATTCCAATAGTTAGTCAACAATACAACACACACACATTTGAAGGTTTATATTGACATTTGGTGAAGAATTTGCTGGCTAACTAACTCACGTGATTAGTTGATAATAGATAAGGTTTTCCGAACTGTTTGCCAAAAACCAACGGGTCCATGTTAGTTGGAACCACGAAGACTGGAAATCACTAACTTAACCTATAAAACACATTTGTTTACGTAACAGGATGGTTTTCTACATTTCTTTCAAGAATGGTTTACATATAAATGGGAAAATCTTGAACCGAATTTTGGGAGATAAAATAGCTATTCTCAGTACAACAGACAACTGTCATGTGGTTCAAATTAAACGCGGCAATTAAGACGTTTCTTCTTCAGAGTTAAATATTTATCATGTTAGTCCCAAAACTTAAAAAATTCGGTATTTTCTTACAATATAGATGAATTGTACTAACCCAAATCGTGCAAGTTTAGCATTTTTAATAAAAATCACACACGTAACAGTTGATATAGGTCATCATGTGATACATATGTAAGCTTAGAGCAGACGAAATATTGTTTTAATTGGTTTCAAACAGGCGACAGAAACGGCACTTCCATAGACGATAAGAATTTGACCCGATGAGACACGAAGCCAAGAAGAAAATATAGAAAATTTATATTTGGTCAGTCATTGAGCAAATGCAACAAAAATCAATATTTTTTGAAAACTACTAGATTCAAACAAGAAGTACAGTGGTATAAATAATTTCGTTAATCTATTCTGACTGATCCAAATATCTGTCAGGATAATCTTAGATATATGACAGTTTACCTTTGAAAAAAGACAACAGCATATTATCCTGAACTTGAAACGAGCTGAAATTAATCCTTACCACAGGCAATGTCGGGGTAGTGTTTTGTACCTTGGAACAATGTTAGTAAATGAAATGATACGTTTTTACACATTCCGGCTCCATCCACGAAAAAATATATCCACCAGATTTTCTATTTAATCAATAAATTGACTTTGATTCTCTCACCTGCATCTTTGTGGCCTCCTCCACTGTTGGTAGCTTTGTAGGGTTCTGCAGGGAAGTACAATTATTGATCCGGAGTGTTGAAACTAACCATTGTTCTTCCATGGATGCAATCTAAATAGGCGAGTACATAACACTATATATGTGTTCTCACTGTTACAACTTATATCGGTGACACTGTGACAAAACTGTTACTTCTGTACACATGTGGATAACTGAGATCAAAATGTCCAGACCATTTTCATCACTCAGCATTCCGTTGATTTCGTGACTAATAGTTTTAGTTTGAGTTCTGGAATCGTTACATCTTGCCAAACCATTACTCTAAACTCACTCCAAGAAAATAATTGGTCAGTCAACTAAAAAACTTAAGTCATTGGCACGATGGTCCAACTTCTAATGAAAAGTTTGGTACCAAGCCACTGTTTACACCGATGTAACTGTTCTCTCTGTTAGAGTGGGAACACGTCAAAGACGTCATTTCTGAAATCGTCCCACTATGGGCACTTCTCAGATATGTGTCTGAACTACATTGCCAAAAGTGGACTAGCTTCTTGAATTATGAAATTAACTGCAAAGTACGAAAACATTAGATATATTTGCACGTGTTATTCTCAAAAGTAAAAGTTCATTCAGAAGTTTGTTCGACACAAATTTTCCACGAGTTCATTATGACGCTACCGAGCTGTAAGTTAGTTCTATTAATCTGTCGAAAAACTGAGTTAAAATATTGGGGCTTCAAACCTGTGCTACAAATAGGCAACAGAATTGTCACCACATTTGTCACCGACGTTTGGGATGCACAACTTGCTGAGAGGTCGAAATTAAACCAAACTTATCCCAACTAATGTCAGAGCAATTTTGGTGGAAAAGCGAACTGACAGTGTTACGAAAACCCGGCTAGTTTAAAATTTATTTTAAATTTGAACACTGAATGAATATTTGATTTTGTCTGCAGATTCTAAAGTCGACAAGGTTTTCGTCAACAATAATCTTGCACATCTGTGAGCAGTTTGATGCTACTTCTCTGTATCCAGCGATCACGGGTCTCCGCACAATGCGGTACTCCCACACTTTTCACTATGGTCATGCAATTTCACACCGTATAAATGAATTTCATTGAAAGCGTGATAAATGAATCCTTCGTTGATTGTGTTAATGAGTACCTTCACTGTATGTGCTCTAGCATTTCATGCAGTGATCGGTTCCTCTTCTGTCTAGCACTGCAAATGTTTGCAGTTATACATTTTTCACCTTCTGCGAGTTGGTGACATTGCTTTTGAAGATGTAATACTGATGTAACTGACCTTTCTATTATGTCAGCTTACCTTTCAGCTCAATACTAGTCCTTCTTAGATGTGAAGTAAGCACCCACCTTTCTGGACATCGTCAGTGAAGGTTTCCTAGTCCTCCACTAAGGCCACTCGACACAACTGGAATACGCGCTTTATCCACGACATAATTTTATAGGTCCCATCTTACTCGTTAAGGCCGAAACCTTCTTTCAGATACAATGGGTAGTGTACATTTAGATAAATTTTATCGGGCATGCTCGGATCTCAACAACGAGCTGAGTGTACTAGTCTGTGATATTGTTACCTTGTTTTAGTAGTCGACCTAAGGTCTACACAAACTGTCGTCAAGACATGAGCCACTGTTGCCGCGTCCTTATCGGTACGATGATTTAGTCTGACGTTTACAGCTGAACCATGTCAGGACTGAATTCAGATTTTCTGAATTCTGTTCTTTGATCAACTACACGCAATACTTGGTAGCACTGGATCACTCCGTGAATAAACTTCTGTAGCAGATTTAAGAAAATTTTAATTAAAAAACTGTGCGAAAAGTGTCTTGACGAGCAAACAAGTTTAGTGAAAGGTATTTAAAAGGCACATGTGAAAGGATGAGACTACATGAAGGAGCTTAGGCAAAATGAGATCTTTTCCATTGGAACAAACAAAAATCTGTGTTAGAACAAACGAGAAAATATCACAAACCTCAGGACACTATTCTTTAGGGGAAAAACATGTTAGCTGTTGGCTATTTAGGCCTGAACACATATCTGGACTCGTAGTACACCCTGTCATTAGGTGAACGTGTACTGCTAAGAGCCATAGAAGAAAAGACCTTTTCACCAACGCGCAATAAGCTGTGTTTGGCAGCCGTAGCGGGCATCGTGCAATATTCATGTATATTCAGAATGTATGTGTAGTTTTGTTACTTCATATTGCGTTTCTGATTTTTTCCCCAGGTAAACCCTTCCCAAATATTCTTGATAAGTGTTTGTAATGAATTTCTCAGTAAATTGCTGGTGGAGTTCGAAAACAGTTAGTACTGACTGACCCATAGCATAAAACAGTTATACAGACTTAGTCGACTAAATTACGATAGTCCATATCATCGCCACTGCCGGGACTCGAACACATTACTCATTACTCACAAGCGAAAGTGGTTGAGCGTTCACATATGATAATCCGGTCGTGCCTAACGTCAGGTCAATGGCGTAGTGGTAAACACGGTTGCTTCATGAACAGCATGTCCGTGGTTCAAGTCCCGGCTGCATTGACGATGATATGCACTACTGACGAGCTCTAATGAGAGCGAAACTCGAGTCTAGTGCTTCTGCTTTTCGAAAGGGGCCGACTGGAAAGTCTATGGGAATGTGACAGCTGCGATCAATTGTGAGTGATGTTCAATTTGAAATTAACCAATTCCCCGACTACTCATCAGTAATCTAAATTACGATAATCTGTCTGTTAAACAACTACTAGTCAAGGCAAAGTTTTTAATTATGCGGCAAGACCTTTGTGAAAACTCCTAGATTAGACTAGATTTCAATCGGTAACGGTAGTCGTTTACCTCTAAACTGCACGTGCCCCCATCAACTGACCTATAAATCCATGCGAAGAAAATGGCCATTTCACATATGCAATTAATTGCACATCTACCCAAGTGTGTATTTAGCGCCCATCAAATCATTCTGGAGATGAGCTGTCATGTATGAGATTTCTGCAGCAACCATCGTTGAAACCCAACAAACCGACCGTCGGGCAACACATTTATAACTCATAGACTCTCCAGTCGGTCCCTTTCGAAAAGAATCACCAGACTCGAGTTTTGCTTCTGTCAGGGCTCGTCAGTAGTGCATATTCTGGCCACCGGCGAAATTATAACACCGGCCACGCTTTCATGAGGTAACCGTGTTGACCACTGCTCTACGCCATTGACCTCTCTTTAGGCACGACCGAAATACCATGGGAACGCTCAACTACTTTCGCTTGTGAGTAATGATCAGGTTGCCAGATCGTCTCGATAGGAGACACAGTTAACGTCTGTTAACTCCGATCAATGACCCCTTCGACTGGGACTTCTCTGCAAGTTGAAATCACACGGTCGTGCCTAATGTGAAATCAGTGGTGCAGTGGTAATCACGGTTGCCTCATGAAAAGCGTGGCCGGAGTTCTAGTCCCGGCAGTGCGGAGGATATGCACTACTGACAAGCTTTAATGAGAGTGAAACTGGCGTCTAGTGCTGCTTTTCGAAACTGGCCGACGGGAACGTCTACGGGAATGCGACAGCTGCGATCATATGTGGGCGACGATCAATTTATATGAAAACCAAAATCCCTTACCACTGATCAGTAAAATTTATAACTGTTTGACGGGCGATTGCCTTCGATCATTATTCCTCAGGTTAAAACAATTAGAGAGGGTTCGTCATAAAACATATCATCTGATTAGCCTCAACACCAAGCAGTAATTTTTAACCAGTGACAGCAAAAGTGACTCTTAAAATGTTGTTGATTAGTTAAACCCGGGCCGGAAGTTAGCTAAACGGAACATCACATGGTCAACATAAATATTTGTATGATTAAGATAGTTAGAGGTGTTCTGTGGCCACACATGTTGAAAGGACTGAACAAACTGCTTGCAAGAAAACAGGTTGTATTGCGTACTCTGATTTGCAATTGATTCAGCGGTCCCCAAGATGCACTGACGGAGTATCGTTGTTTGGGTGTATGCAAATCTGTAGAAAACCCGGAGTTTTTTGTTTGGTGGTTATTGCCAGCCAGATGTAAGACAGTGTTTCTTGCAATTGACTTACGGCATCGAGTGCTAACTCGTGCTGGACGATGTTTCTTGATCCTTCCTTACAAGCGCCTATCTCTACGACCGACAATTTCTGGAATACACCAACAGCGTGAAAACAGTGACACAAACAGTGTCTACCGATGGGCCGGCAGCTTGTCTTTCAACCCCACTTTTAACATCGGCATTGCATTGAAATCCTGTAATGGTTGCAGCGGGAGAAGTTTACCGGCTCAATTTTCGTCTAGAATACTTAGACCTGTTGACAACGCACAATGACGAGTCTAGTTACACAAGAATGATTCATTCTGGTAGCAAGTCACACCACTCTACTAAGTTACAACCGCTTCATCTTGTGGTCATAGCTAGTGTGAAAATGCAGTCTGATGCAAATGGTTTCAGGTTGTTCACCTGAGTCATTTACCACTCACGTATTAGGTGGAAGCTGTAGATTGGCACTTAAAAATATGGTTAGTCAAGAAAATGGTAGATTCTTCTTCAACGTGCCTTCACCTTAATATGCAAAATTCATGGTCAGCTTTGCCTTATGCAGCATTGGTATCTGCAGGAACAAAGGGTGGGTATAGTTTGTTACAGTAAACTCAAGAACTGTAGTTTACTTATTTGATTCAATGTCAAATGTTTGATCTTATGAACCGGTTACTCCGAAGTATGCGCTGAGGTCCCCTAAGGGCGGCCCAAGAAAAAATTTCCGTAAAGTAATATGGAGAAATCATAGGAAAGTGTCAACCTTCTCAATAATTGTTCCTATGATATTTCATGTTATTTCCCAGCAATAGGTTTTTTAATCACAGTAAACGTTGTATGTATATGTAGCCTTGAGCTGGGTTAAACAAATCATGTGACTAAGTGCAACACTTCCAAGTTTCGTGAGGTGGTGATAACCTATCTAATAACATGCGGAATAAATGGTTGGCTAATTGGGTTTGCAAACAACTTACCTCCAACTAGGTGCAAAATCGATGTTTGTGGATTCATTTTCCAGGCAACTCTATTCAGAAATCCAGTAAACAAACTAGTAGCAAATGGTTTACTGAGTTAAACTGGAAACTGTATACCAAATTGCATTGGTAAAGCGTATTTTGGTTCAAAGACAGCCAGTTTTACTGATAGAAGAAATTTGTATCCATTCTCTAGAAATAATAATTACCAGTCTCCGTGAATATTGGAAATCTGTATTTTTATATCTTATGAAAAATTTTGATTGAAACGGTGGCAATTTTTGTTTACTTTGGAAAGCGTTGGTTTTTTTAAGAAACAAGACAAATGTATCCGTTTACCGTTCAAGCAGTTTAACTTTTTACAGTGTGATCACGAAGCTACCTCCGGGATTTGACGGCCTAGGTTAGTAGACTGTTATAAATGAACTCGAGCTTTTTGTCTGTCAGGAAATTTAATAGACACTTGATTTATTACAGATACCATATCAAAACAGTGTCGACGAACCAGGCAGAAATGCAAATACAGTGAACGTTATACGACTCAAAAATCGGATAATCCGCAAATACACGAAATTTGTACGCTACCGAGACAGATTGTCTGTATGATGCTTTCACATTTCATAGGTACCATATATAGGGTCGTCGAGTGTGCTATAACCAATCCCCTGGATAAATTTAACCTAAACTCTAAACTGTCTCGCCTGCCTTCTAATGAAAACAATGAGAATAAGATATTTGGCCGTAGTGAAAGTCTAGTCCACGTTTATCGCACTGCCACTAGGTCAGAGTATCGCCACTGTCTACCAAGACAGTTAAAGCTAACCAAGTACAGTTCAGGATTTCATCCACTTTGCTGAACTGGTTACCGTTATTTTGCACCTCGAAAGTGAACTACTCCAACAAGAGGGAAAAAACACGCAAGTGGTTAGCATTATTGTGCACACGTTTTTGAGGATGAGGATGACTTGATATTTGCTTGTACATACAGATTCGGCAGTCGTGGTTCAGGATGACATGGTGATGTAAATTGGACTATATATTGACCTCAAGAATAAGGAAAATGGCGACAGTTCACACTTACTTTCAACTTCGTAAAGTCAAATGAAGATCTACATTTTTGATATTAAACAAAATAATCTCACAATGCTTTTAACAAAAAAGACAGGCAAGACAACCGTCAGTAAATGTAATCCATGTAAAGTTCTTTGCTACATTGTTCAGGAAACTTGAAACCATCAGCTCCAGAAGTACGAAAGGTTTGCACGTGGTTTTCCCTAATACTTTTAAAGATAATTTCTACCACGGACGATCCAATAAATCATACGTCATTCAGTATCAGACATCTCGTTGCAATAAGCCACAGTTCACTCAGTTAGCTCATTCGAGACATTGTTGTTCAATGGAACTCCAGCGCCATTGGCTTTTCCTAAAGTGGCACACATCCAATCTAGTCATCGGGTTTTTGGGTAAAAAGAGGTTGAGGAAGCCAGTCGAGTTGATTTGGTCTCGTTTACATCATGTTAACACAGCATTATTTGGAGGCTCGTCTAACCTTTGTTGTCCTCCACTTCTCGGGTGTTTATAACCAGCATGTTATACGTTCACAAATTTGAGGAGTGAATGAAATGACAGTATATTGTGACGTATATCTCTTTTGTGCTCTTACCTAGTGAGAAATGGAAAGTAATTATTTCAAACGTTAAAATTTACTCCATATCTCTTTTCAGGGCCTTGTATTAAACTGCAGGTAACTCGTGAAAATATGGCATTTAGGTGGCTTAATTTGATATTGCAAGCTTGAGGTGATCAAAAACATTATTATTGCACTGAACTTAAGATAGTGCCTTTTTGAATAGGCTTGTATTGCTACTTCACTAAAACCGGGATTGCGTATGCACATTCGCCATCCATAGAGATCAACGGAGGAATTGCAACCTCATCGTATAGAATACTCATCTCGAATTTTTGCTGAACACGTGAGAAGTTAAGATGCAAATATATTCGTGGATATGACACGGAACTATCTGTCAATTTAATCATTTGTGTTTCAGTGTGAAGTAATGTTCATAGAGCCAACACCTACGCAGTAGCTTGGACTTTTCGCTTTAAGCAACAGTCTGTTTCTACTCTTTACTGAGGTCACCCTCTTTTCAATAATTTACGTCTCAGTCTAAGAAAGTGAAACTAACTGTCCTACACTTGTCATTACCGGTTGATAGGTTTATTTTACGTCAACTAACAAGATATAACGTAGTTAATCTCAAATTCATACATGCTAATACCAGACACAAATCGTGGGTTTTATTTTCACACTAATCATTGCAAAAGTCTAGGGGTGAGATGTTACCCAATTCGCACTGTTGCCTATTGCATGCGATAAAACAAGTAATTCAACAACCTAAGTATTTTCGCTTAATGACAGAGAAATAGGCTGGTTAGTTATTGAGTATTTCGTCAACCTAAGTTGACAATTCTACTTTCTAAAACAGCTGCATATTGAGAGCTGATACCAGCTAGTTTAAACATTGTTTTTTATTGCTAGCTCGTTAAGCAGCGGTCGCTACAAGAAAACTAAAACGATTTTGCTGTAGGACTAAATGCTGTCGCAAGTTGACAATTCTTTCACCAAGAGTTCAGTAGCGTCCGCCGCAGGGAGTAGAGGTGTGGTTGGTGAAAACCCAACACTACCTATGAAATTGACATCACCTTTTATCAATATGGCGGCCACAGTGGGGTAATCATTCTGAGATATTTGCATTGTACCAGAAAGAAATTGTCAGTAATGTTCGAAGGCAGTTGGTGTTGTATCTAGTGAGAACTGTGTTAGAAGCCTAGAGGTGTAACGCAGCTTTCAACACTAAGAATAACAGACGTAAATAAATCCAACAATAAGAATTACCGTTCAGAAATCGAAAGCTTTCTTTTGACTATTCTTTAGAAGTCAGGTTGTGAACGCATGCATCTATGCAGCTTGGTTTTGTCAAATGAAATACACGTTTTCATCCGTTTGCATAAGTAAATATATGTTTCACCGATGAATTCATGTGTTTGCATGGCTGCCACTGTTAACTGTGTCATCAGGTGAAGGGACTCAATATCTAGTGAACCTTGAATGGGTTCATTAAAGGCACAGCAATTGTCATAAGTTGCTCCAATTCCGCTCACTCTTCGAACGTTTCGTAGCCGTTTAGTGAAGTGTAAAACGAAAGTACTCGACAATCTCAGATCAATAAAAATGAGAACTTGTGGTCCTCAAGTGCTTGGGAATGTAACCAAACAAATAGCAGCCTCACAACTTCATGTGCACGTTATAGCTGAGTTGGGAAAGACACACTGCTGTTTTATTTTGACACACTGTCTCGTTCGGTTTGCGTATTGCATGACACAAGTTCGTCACAATGCATACTTGCTGGAAAGCTTAAAAATAAGCTCTGGACATGCACTACTCAACGCTACTGACCTCTCTTACTCAATAATAACTTAGTTACACACATTTGTAAATTGTTTTACAACTGTTCAAAACAATACAAGCAAAAACATTCATATTCCGGCGAACTCAAACCAGCGATTGAAGACGCATGTCCCAGCGCGACACGGGCTTTGCTAACTGTTTCACAACTCCATGTGATATATCTGAAAGTTTTATATAAAGGCCAGTTTATTTAGGAAGCTCACGAAAGTTTCAATATCCATTCATTAAAGTTGAGCAATACATTGTCCGAACCACCACATGAAACTTACTTGCCCCGGACACTCTAAAAAACAATAATGTCAACTGTGTTGATTCAGCGGTGTCTGTCTCCCAATAGTCATTTTAAAAATGTTGCCATCAACAATTTTTTTTCTCACATCACACTGTAGCCTTTGTCATCGTGTCGATATGTTGTTTCCCTTGTGTCTCACTACATCTGATGGCGGAGCCGTTGCTGCTACTTCTCAAACAGAATCCACTAACTGCTAAGTGAGTCCGTCCGTTGATCTTTAAGCTTTGCTTAGAAATGGTTATGCAAATGTGTAATCATACATACACACGCACTAAGAAGTTTTTCGTGAAGCAACCGCAGTAATTTATTGATTGTGCCTAGAAGAATACGGGAAATTGATAGGAGGAAGCATTTCGCGTCGCCACTAATTATAAAACACTACTGACCGTTAAATGGAAAATGGTCTACTGAGCTTTGGTTAATGTGTCTGGCAATAGATGAAGTGTGTATTTTGCATGTTCCAGGGTAAAGTGAGTTAAACATCGTACTGAATTCCCGAAACCACTTTGACAAACATTTCGTCATTCAAAAGTTCAGATCTCTACCGGTTTTTTCAAACTAACATCCTCAAAATGCAGAGGTAAACTTGTAAGTACGTTTTGACATAGCTCCACCAGTATGCTCCATTTCAGTGAATGTAACAGCGCCTCGTAGATTTAGTCAATGTTCACGATGTCGTCCTCATCATAAGTTCAATTATTCAATCTGGGAAGGTATCTTGAGTTCAAGACAAAGAACTGCTAATTATGAAGTGTAACACAACATGAGTTTTCCGTTTACCAGCCGGTGTTATCCTGGTCAGTAGATTGCAGCTGTTTCCGTCACTACAAGATCCACAGAGAATACAGCTCGCATCGTAGTTAAAAGAAACTAATTTAACCGCCTAAAAAAACAAATGAACACGTATGTGTGGCTAAAGTAACTAATGTTTCAACGGGTTCTTTGTTTCATTTTTCTATTAGTGCAAACCTTAAATAGTGACAAGATTGTCTTGCGCAGGTTGGCTTCTGACATACTGACATCTGTAATGACTTACCATCCTCCAGACTGAATAGAATGTCTAAATATAGATGTATGAAAGCTACTGGTCAGCTCACTGAAACCTTTGTTCGTTCGTGCCAATTGTAGTGATACAAGGACAAAAGTATTAGGCACCATCATCACTCAAGAATTCTAAAAATACTCGCCTATCAATCTTCAACGTAAAAAAAAATCAACAAATGTGCATCTTAAGGGGTTACTGTTAGCTTTTCTGTCCATCCACTGATAGGCTATATGCTGAAGATGGATAGACATTTTTATCTTGAACAATATTGGAGGAAAACCATCGGTTTTACGCAATTCACTTAGCTGTGTTAGTTTGCACAGTTCATCAATTATAAATGGCTGAGATATGTCCACTGAGTAAATGGATGCGTTTGCTACAGTAATTTAAACTGTATGAAACCACATACCGAAGTCATGGAAGGAACGAGGCAGGTAACAGGACATACTTTCTGTTTTTGATCTTGAGGTTAACCACGACGTAATAATTTTGACCACGAGGGTTTGTGAACGGTGTGACAGCTGGCAATAATAAAAATTGATTTAACCAGATACTTTGTGAAATAAAAAGAGCTTTTGTAGTTAAGTGCGTTAACAAATCATGCTAACAATGTTGTAGTTGGTATTGACCAACCAGTTCGATTGTAACTACTGGGCAAATCTTACACTCACAGTTGGTTGATACAGGAAAACCGCCAAATTCTTGACACTTCCCATATATCAACTGTTCACCTTTATCGACTAGTGTTATATTCACCGTTTACTCTGAACAACATTTGATCACGCCAGTTTTCTATAATTTATTCGGCTGACTGTTCAGCAAGACAATGATTCATGAAACCCCAAAGTGATTAGTTTTATAACATGGTTATTTGTCTGTGTTCGTAAAATAAACGAACCTGCATACTGACCACTCTCTCTGGGTTCTTTGAAGAGAACTAGAACGGATAGATATGCAAGAACTTAAGAGATGGAGAAAAAAGATAATGCTCTGTTTAATACGGATGTCCTATATGCTTTATTCTACAGCAATCCCCTGGTGCGTCTCAGCGATTTGTAACAGAAACTGTCATCTGTAAACTCGTGCGTTTACCATCCCCATACGCGGGTAATACAGTGTACTATAATTGTCCAAATAAACGTAACCGCGTAGTCAAAGCTGTATACAAGGCTGAAGAAATAAAGCTGATCTTTCAAATGACACAGATACTTGACACACCAGTACTCGCTCAACGCCCCCAAACAGCATTTGGAATTTTGGTTGTACTTGTGGGGTTACTCACCGGCGGAACGATTAGACCACTTGGATCACACGTCTTAAAGCACAGCCTAAAGTAGTTTCTCACGGATCCAACACAATGCTGCAGTAAGCAATATATGATGGGGCATGTTACTCAAAGGGCGGATGCTTTTCATATGTCGTTTCATCCTATCAATGGGCATATGTTGTTTTCTGTGATACACTGCCATAAACTCGATTCTTGAACACAGACTAGTAGATGGCGATCACAGAGTTATGTTGTTTTCTCAGATTAACTTTTTTGTTCCAGTTATTCCAGTTCCGTAGGTTTCTCTCATTCCCTTCCGCTTTCCGTAATCTTGTCTTAAGTGATGTCCATATATTCCAGATTGTGTCACTTTTTATTCAGTTTTGCTTCTGTTGATTGACCTTTACCAGATGTGTTGAAAATTTACCGTTTTGATCTCAATATTATCCAGTCGTATGTTAAGTGGTTATATCACCTTTTTGATTATTGGAGTGATCACGGTCCGGTGCTCCTCGTACAGTTACTCCTGCTTGAAACTTGTGAGTGATGTTGATCATCCCTTTATTGATCAAGTTCTAACTGCCAGAGTTTGTTACGTACAAGTTGCATAACGGATTAAGGGGACTGTTAAACTTATTTTTTGGTAGGATATGGTCCGGCTTATTCGGAGGAACTGTGTGATTAGTATGATCTAGGGTTACAGAAAATTCTCCCAAATGCAAAGTTACACGACGTCGAGGTTAGCCTTAGCATTTACTTACCAGGTCATAAGGGTGTAGATTTCCCTTGGTTGCCTTCGCCATTTTCAAAGGATTTCAAGGTCGCAGTTATCCGTGTATTAAGCATTCATACAACAAACATTTACAAAGTATGGCGGCAGAAATAGTAACGTTTTCTTCGTCAAGGACAAACGATATAGCAGATATATCCGACCAATCATCCGTGATCTAAAAAGTCTCTAACTGTTTGAGATTTCCCTCCCACGGTCTAAGAGGTGACTTGTCCCTTTAGACTCATGAGCCATCTCTCACTCAAAGACAGTAACTGATATAAGCAGCTCGCAAAAAATATCCGACTTCCACCCGTTTAAAGCTTTAAACGGTGAGTTCACTTGAAGAATGGAATTGAGGCGTATCATTCTTTTATTTTGGACCCGGGCTTCAAGTCTGACTTTCGAAACTCAACCATTTGTGGCAAAATTTGATTCGAGGATTTGGTAGAAATAACATATACAATCCGTGAGTAGTGCATGCAGGGAGTCTTCTTTTGAAAAATTTAAAACACTGAGTTCCAGCGAGGCAATGCTAATCAAACAACATCGGCCAGTTCTGTGTGCACAGAAGGCGCTGACGCAGTCAATCTCCTTGCGGTGGAATTGATTGAACTGTTAGCGCATGAAGGATCGGAACTATGTGGCTGGTTTGTTCAATTGTTGTTGTTATATGCAGTTTGTATAAAATTTGCTGGTTTTACGTTAGCGACAGATGAGAGTAAATCGAAATGTGAACATCTCGCGATATGTTTTCTCTCTGTTTTGATAAAAAAAGAAGTAACACAGTTAAGTTGTTCGCGACGTTCAGCTTCGTCAGAGTCAGAGATCACCAGTAGAAAGAGATTAGGTCAAAGGATGTTTACATATGATGACATGTGAACAGTGAAGTTTAGTATATAAAATCGCGTCCTAGAAACATAATAGACATATGAGTTTGGGCATGAACTCCTCAAGATAACTTGTTAAACCGCTTGCCGCAGAGTGCAGATATTAACAGTGTCGACGCATATCAGTGGCTTTTTCTTCGGAACACAACATAATAGAAATTCTCTAACCACTACAGAACGGAAACTTGGTAGTATTTGAAGAATTACAATATCGGATAAAAGACAATTGTTGTGGTCATTTGTGCCGGGGAAGAGACTAAACAAAACCCACTCACAATCAGAACTATCGGAAGACTGGACATATTTTGGGAATACTGCCTGGAACCTGGCTCAGGCTGGTAATGACTAAGACATGCTTAATAATCCACTTACTGGCGTATCACCCAGGTGTGCCTAAGATTTCACTGGAAAGCTGGATATTTTCCGAGGAATTTCAACTGCACCAGAAAAGATGTCGACGGTCACGATCAAACTGCAGCCCACAGAACTACGGCCTGTTTAAGAGGAAATGTACGAAACACTAACCTTCGTGAAAAATTTACCACTGCAACTACAGTACAGTTTCGTTTCAATCAGACAAAAACTTCGTTGTCGGATTTACATTTTAGTAAGCCGAACCGAGTTCCGATCGACGCAGCATATAAACCTGACGAACACCTCCAAACAGAATCGCCAAGCACAAACTGCGAGTGGAAGTGACCACGTGGGCTCTATCGAAAACAGGACGCCCCTGGGCAGGCTCAAACTACCAACGAACGGCCGAACGTGCTAACCGATTGTGCCACAAGGGCACAGCAAGCTACAAGAATGGTTCACTCGATGCGTCAAACCAACAGCAATCAAAACGACTCTCTTGAGAGTCACTCACCGTGACATAAATGTGTACATCAACTGAACTGTGAATTCTACGTGGTGTAAAATAGAAGACGATGAACCGTAGCCCACGGTCGAGATGCTTTTTATCAGGCGTTTCATTACCAAACAACAATCATTCGAAATATAGATTCTGTCACTGACGTGGAATGTGGAAACTGAGAAGTTATTAAACCGAGATGGTGGACACATTTATGAAGCATTCTAAATAATAGAAGGTTTGTCCATACTGTTGGTATAAAGGTAATTAGCACTCTGGAGCACAGTATAATGATAGGCTTACAGTGCGAACAGCACCCACTATGGACACAAAGGCCACTATTAGTTAAGTGGTCTTGTGTATTCAGACGCACCAGCTGGTGTTCCGCACATACCTTAGTCGTAAATAGTCAACAAAAGTGACACTACCGCTTATAAAACTACATAATTTTACAGTAATAATGGGCAGTCGTAAAGCTGAAGTGTGCTGCGGTAAGGAAAAACGGAAACGGTCATCGTCTTGATGGAAAAATGGGCTGGAGTGAAGTTGCACCCATCTACGAAGTTCACAATTCAGTTCAGGGCAAAACTTGAACTTCTCTAGGTGCTCACGAACAATTCTTCGATTGTCATCTTGGAAGGAAAAGCAGACGCCAATAAAGTTACCGTGGTAAGTGGTCCACAAATAAAACCAGTGGTTATGTTTGTGAGTTCGCGTTTGTGATCAACTTTGACGTTATGTTGACCGATATAGTCATTTGGTATGACAGTTCTTCGTAAACGGGTTCAGACATGATCAAAATGTTTGGTACTTGAAGTGGTTAAGTGGTACTCGTTAATTACCAGATGATCATAATGGATAGTGTAATAGTCCTGCGAAAAGTTACGCTTGGTGGTAGGTGTTCTGTGTTCACTAGTTCATTGTGAGGAGGACTCCGTGCGAAATTCACAAATTATAGTGGAAAGATTACTGCGTGAAAAATAAGTCGAGAAGACGAGTAAGCTGAACAAACTGTGTGCTAATGTACACTTTCTTCAAATTTCAAAGAAATGCAAAACTATAATAAACATCTTTTCACTTATTCAATGAATGTTTATAACATTTCTCAACCATTCTTGTAGACAGTTCAGAGTTTTATGATGTTCGTGTATTTCCTGTACCACTTCTATGCATATACTGTGGCTTATCAGTTTCTCCCTTCTACAGAAAGGCGGCTGAATACTTGGTGTACATGGCACCTGGACTGTGGGTGAGTTGAAATGTTCCATACTTCTAAATGACCTGCCATACATTCACTAATAAACAAACTGTTTGGGTAATATTTTCGTGGTGTTTTCAAAACACTCTGATATATGGGTGTTTTGTTTACTCTGACTAAAAAGGGTGGCAATGGAAGTATAAAAGTTCAGTATACAAACTGTTCATGATAATGAGACCATCATTTTCATCGTAATGAAAGAGGATACATTGATTCCTGATTGTTTTCCATGTATTGACAGGGAGATGAGGGAACCCTAAAATTAGTGAGCTATAAAGAATGGAGTCTCTCTGCCGGAAACGGCTGCGCCTAAATGCAAACATTCAACACCAAAAGGTCTATACCCAGCAATCAAACATCCACAGTGGAAGTAAACGTTGAGCTTCATCTGTAAACCAGTTTTTTGCCGGGTTTACTTAATTGTACCCGCTTCGTGGACAACTTGACCAAATAAAGGTAACATTCACACAACTGTTCCCGACTTACAATTTTCCATCTGAACGTCTACTCTCGTCAGCCAACTACATTACGAGACCTGAGCCTAAGAATCTAACCCAACTCACTCTGAATAAACTATTACCAGGGGTCTTCCATTTAGTGTTCAAAATCCTTCATTTCAAACAACACTCGAATTCAATCGGCCGCAGCATCAGTGAAGCAGATGTGGGTGTATAATTCAATCGATTACCATCTTTAGCACACAACTGTAACATGTAAGACGGAGGGCGATCTAAACTTGGGCGAAGTTAGCTGCTTTTTACATTATGCCAAGTATTCGTTTGCCAACAGAATGAACACAAGTCTTATTCAAGTCTTATTGCTATAACAACAGCAGTACGTTGTTGACTATTTCCTGGAAGATTTATATTTGCAGTGATGTGATTGATGGCCATAATTTCACGGCCACGTTCGTTAGTTTACGGGTGGTGTCTACGAACATCTTAGAACAAAAGGAGGAGTTCGGACTGCCCTCATCTTCCTCACCCATTCGTTAGTATTGCAGTGGTGATAGTTCGCTGCTTCTTAATGCGTTTTTTGGCCTTAAAAACAGCGCGTATCGTTGGGTTTGTTGAAGTGTATATAAAAGGAAATTTTTTACAAGGCTGGACATTAAACTTCTGCGAAAATGACACCGCCAGGTTTGCAGTATATAGCTTACACAAGTTCACAAATTTGTTCGGCGTTTGAGACTGTATGATCCGGTGTATCAAAAGCTGCCGACGACTTTCTACGGTTTCAGTGCTGTCCATGGTACATCTAGTACAGTTGATGCTGCTAATTTTACTTATGTTCTTGTTGTGATGGAGATGATTACCGACTGGCTGGTTTGAATATATCGTGCCGTAAGGTCCGAGTTATACTCTTTTGCATTCAAATTAGGGTTACAGATTGGACTTTAGTCTTACATCTGCGATCTAGTTATTTTAAGAGATATGCCATGGTCTTCCAAAATGGGTCCTCCCTAACATCTATACCCTTCCGACAGTGTCCTATTCGGTTTGACCTCTTGGGACATCCCACTGATTTCCCACCTCACGATAGGCCCCCCCAAAATCCAGAAGCAATCACATTCAAGTTCTCAGAGTTCAATTCCGGCTGATACACTTGGAAACTACATTCAGTTTTTTGTTCATCTGGACAACCGGTAGTACCGTTTGGACCATGATATATGTACTCCGTCGCAGCCAACACACACGGTGCGCACCGACACATACAGAGGACTTATTTAACTCACTTATGCACCCGCACATCATTACAACTTGGACAAAAAAACTACCTTTTCCCGGATATGGTTTTTAGCAAAGAGTGCTGTTACCTTGGGCCTGATCATTTCCCACCTAACTGAAGAAGGTTCTGAAATTTCCTAAATGCCTCAACCTGTGATTTTATGAAAATAACATTTTACACTCCTTAGGTTTGGATTTTTGAGTGAATGTCTGCCTGGAATTCCACGTGCACTATCAACCCATCGTTCTAAACAATCGGTGCTGAAGCCTTTTTTCACAATTGGGTCTCCTAAATTATCAAATCGTCCGGACTACTCATCAGTAACACAAACATTACTAGCAAATGTATAACCTGACAAATTCTTCGAGACGTATTTTAAGGTGAACAAAAACATTCAGCCCATATTTATGGCTTAAAAGTAGGATACATTTCTGTGTTTACCACCCGACGATATCAAGCACAAACCAGTCTACTGTTATTAAAGCATTTGGGACTGACTAAATTATACGAAATGCTGACATATTACAGTATACATCTACTTTCCTCCCCGATTATATAAGTTCACTGCTCAGCAGTGGTGACACTGCATGACAACGTGATTTGCTTGAGGAATCCTACAGGATCACTTACTCCGCTGGACTGTTTAATGAACTCCATATGAGGCAATGGGACGGCAGTGCAATAGAGTTCGAATGTGAAATTTCCGAATTCCCGTCGCAGCTTCGTGGCCTGGCTGCAATTACCACGTTTGGGCATGATCGTCCTGTCGTTGGTGCGCACTCACCTACAACTCTTAGCGATTAGTTGGTACTTTCTGATTTAACATTGTGGTTACGTTCAAATCCGTTGTGTTGTTGCTTACCATCTTCCAGTAGCATAAGTTCCCTTTCGTATTCAATCACGCAGGTATCTGAACGACTTTCATCGTAACTCTTAACGGACAATAACTGTCATCCATCACAAGGTGCTGCACAACCGACCAGAGACGACCGCCTGTTGTTTATATGTACAAGTATAGTGCGTAAACTATATTGTGCATCTAGTTATGACAAAGCATTTTGACTAATTATGACAGCTATCGTTGGCATATTAAGGAAAACGGTGAATGATTACTGGGGCTGTCAAAACTCCAAAGTGCTTTGAATATGTCTCTTTCTTTGTGTTGGTCTGTATGTATCTGTCCACAGAACACTCAAACGACGTCATTGATACGGTGGTTACGGGATGATCATTCCGGTTGATCCAGAAGTGCAAAAAATGAAACAGTGACATAGCGAATGACACCATGGTTCACGGTAATTAGGCCTTAAAACACAAGGACTTATTCTCATTTCTTAACGATCATCTCGCGTCCAGATTTCAAGAAAACGGAAACATATAAACATAAACCGCCTTACCGTGTCTTGATAAACTTCTCGTTTTTCATTTTGCAGAGTACTGTTACTGGTCACTATGCTATTTGCAGCTGGCACACTTGAAGGAATCCAGTTTTGTGGCCGTGAATTCGACATACTCTAACATACTGCTGAGACTTGAAAAACAGCATTTAAAACAATCTCCATTTTCGCACGCTGTCGCTCAGAAGACGTGCTGGATCATCAATATATCCAGTCTACATCACCTCAAAATTTTCCAACCATTTAACATTTTTTCATTTGTTCTCTAAAAAGGAGAAGGAAAAATCTCTAACGCATATCCGAACCTCATCAGAAGGGCGATAATGTGCTATTGACAAGTCTCACAAACGACCTGATATGTTTCGTCACAATTTAGAGACAAACAGTTTGTTGCTATACTTTGCTAAAAATTGAACACTCGAGTACGGAAAACTTTTGGCTCTTGAGGTAGGCTAAATGAATACTTATTTTGTTATTCAGCTGAGATTGTGCACATACCGATCAGCATATCATTCCACAACAAAGCAGATATGGTGACTGTCAGTGTACACCTAGGTCTAGTCAAAATAATCCAATTCTGATCAATAGGTTTCGAGTCACATCGGTAGATAGTTGGTTTATTCCCTTCCGAACGATGCCATTACCTATGTTACGCCAATTTTTGTCGGAATACATATACATGGCTCTCAAAACACTAACGTATTAGAGTTTTTTCACACGCCAATACTCTGTGTTTTTGTTTTTCAGTTTGCTTCATATGGACAAGTTATGAGCAAATATGTTCAAACTCAGGCAAGTTAAACAACAAAATATATGCGAAAATGTATTGTTTCACTTTCAAGTTGTGCACTATACTTCGTTTAATGGTTATAAAACGGAATGTTCAAAATAGCTAGCAAAGATAATCATACTGAAAATATTAAAATTACAAAGCCATTTTATAAAATAGCGGCTTAGAAAAAGAAATAATAATTAATCATGAACTTGATAAATTGGTAGAAAATATATCTGCACCATGATAAGCCTGAATTATTGCTCTAAGCTGTAAACGGTAGAAAATTCACATATGTGGAGTGATAGAAAAAGAAATGTATCGATCAGGAAGTAGTTTGTTTGGTTGGCCAAGAAACTAATGCACAATGAAGCATAAGTTCGTTCATATCATCCGTCAATCACTAGGAGACAGGAATTTTGAGGTCGGCTTGTTTCATTTGATTTAGTTGTCCAAATAAGTTATCACTGATAACGGTGGATTCGATGATATAATGCTGTGGAAACCACTGGATCGCTTTCTCCTGAATGGCATCCTAAACTCAAACGTGGTTCTGTTGCATGTTTGTAAGAAGTAGTTACCTTCACCATAATTGTTCGAGTTTAGACATACAGATTTTAGGAAGTCAGTTATTTTGTCCTGAGGTATGATTGCTTACTTCTTGTGGTAACTTGTCACCTAGAACTCATTGTCATTTAAGTATATAACAGTATTGTTAAAAAGTATAAACTGGTGGTTAGAAAATGTATACTAGTTCAACATGGTTAATTTTCTACTTCAGAACCACGTCTATCCACCACTGATAATCGGAATTGCCGGAAACTGTTTGAACGCAGTTTTGCATTACGTGTTACTTTTCGTTGTGGGAGTTGGAGTTCGGTACGTTTGGTTAGCATATAACACTGAAGTACAGTGGCTTTCAATACAGTTTTCCTCAACAGAACTAACCCCTACTGGGTGGAGCATTTTTTGTTTGTTTTCAAAACACTTTGTCATTGGTTTGCCAATTTCGGAGACTAAACCTTAACCGCCAGTAGTGAAACATTTCACACTTACCAATCGTTTTGTGAAACCACTTTGTAAAGTGACGGCTCTGTCTTCCTTGCTAAGTTATTTACGCAACTCTCCGTTCACGCAAGTACAATATAATCCCCGAATACTATCGGCTGTACTTTGGGTTCAGTACAAACTGTCATAATTTGGAAAGAAGGTTGGAAACAGCAGAAGATTATTAGCTTTGTCAGGAAGTAATTCGTACTTCTGATCTGTTTCTTTTAACTGCTAACTTTGCAAATGATACCATAAAAGTCGTAGCAATTCTAGAAATTTCACGATTGATGGAAAAGCTCTCGATATTGAGTGATGTTAATATAACTAATATTTCTTGAGCAATTGGAATACTCTGTGAATTTTTAAACATGAAACCAGCAATGACGGTTTAACTCTTGATTGCAGTATTAAAACAAAACATGTATCTCACTCTCAAGCAAATACACGTCGGGGAACTGTGAAAACGAAGTCACTTCATGGCCACGAAAAGTGATCACTCAGGTAGAATGATGTACATCGTTCTCTAATACTGGGTTACAGGTGTTTGTGGTCAAACGTGCGCGCCAGATAACAGCAATAAGTAACTAAGTATATTGTCAAAAAGCGTACACTTGATGGTTAAAGTCAAGCGAGTTCATTTGTGTAGTCAGTTGTGATGAGAAGACAAATGTGGTTTAACCGTAAATTGTGAGTTCCAGTCATTTGTTTACGCATGCCTACTCGACCGACTTTCTCACTGCTCCCATTGTTTTAACCAATATAGATTAAACCCATCTCATTTTGTTTTAATTTGGTCAGTTATAGAAATCAGCTCCTCTCAAACTAGGCACACTGCAGCTTTCCGTATGTCTGAATAGGTAACCACTTGCACATATGAATAATAACAGCCCAGCTTTATCAAGGTTGAAGTATTTACCAACCCTCAATAATCTTTAAATTTGTTTTATTGTAGAGGTTCTGCAATTGCGCAGGTTTCTGCCTATGCTTTTCAGTGCGTGCTTCTGATGGCATACATAATATATGTCGAACGAACCGGCATCACATGGCGAGGTTAGTGGACAAGAACAAATTTTTTAACTGTTCAATAAATGCTGACAGGAATATTAGGAATGGTTGCATACCTTGTTTCCAAGTTGGTTTTGTTTCCTTAAATTACTCTAGAACAGGTGAGGCTAAGCCGTGATCAGTAAAAGTTGAGCTAAATGAAACATACTCATCAAACTTACAAATACTAAAGTTCACTGGTTGTACACGTTTGGCACTTCGAATGTCGTCAGACAAACAACGGACTACGGTAATTCGAAACTCAGCTTATTAGCGCAACGTTGAATGCCTGAAGTCGTTAAACACACGGTGGGGAGGTTCCCTCGTTCCTTCAAAAAGATACACACTCAGAATGTCAACTGTTATAAATATCCAAATACATGAAACCTGTTCTTTTAGTTAGACATGGAAGATTAACGTAGATATTCGAAATGAGTGTTTGGGCCGTGATGTCGGTGACATGTCTTATCAAACTGCACATGGTAGTAGCTTTACTAGCGAATTTCTGTTAAAAGCTGCTAACATGTTATAAAAAATGTTTTAAGTGGTTCTGTTATAAGTCCTGTTATAAGTCCTGAGATATGGTGTAAAACAGTCGGACTTATTGATTTCTCCACTGGCAGTGAACGCCTGATACCGGTCTAGTTTTCCTAGCTCCTAACCACATCGAAGTAAACCAAATAGCTCGCTGAAAAAAGCCGTCGGATTTTGTGTTGAAATAGGTCCGACAAGCCATCCATAGACAGCATATAAGTAATTTAATATTCATTGTGCATGGAAGTACATCGGTTGGACAATTTGTGTTTTACCACACAGATCAGTGAGAAGTTGGAATTTAGTAATTACCGGCAACATTCCAAATTACCGTTAAATGACTCGCAAGGAGTCAGCATCTGTTTCACATCGACAGGTGATGAATTATAAGACCAACTCAACAGTCCTACCGATAAAAGGTTTACTCAGGCAACACTGTTGATTTCGCCTCATGCATCACGATGTCTTTTATTAGCTCAAAAGTTTATATGCGAAGCCATCTGATTTCTGATGTGTTCAGTGTTTGTTTTCATTTTAATCGAAGGTTATTTCTTCGCTTGTAATTTGTTTTTGTCGTGCTCCCGAAGCTCTGCAGAGTATGTTGTGTAGTGTGTGTCTAGAGCGTCTATATGAAATATGCAAAACGGCAGACCGTCTCACAGTGCTGGGTTATTTAGAAATAGTGAGGTTACTAATAGGATGTAATTACCACACATTTCCAGTTTCGTGCGCTTCTGACAAACACTAAAATGTTTAATTCGATGGACTTAATTTGAAAGAATTGGCTAATCTAACACTGACAAGACAAAGTTAACGAGACATAACTATTGTAAGTTTTATGGAAATAAATTATACAGCGGTGGCAACACATTCAATATGTTATCAAGTTCTAGTAATTATGTAACAGAGGAGGCCGCGCACACCTAGGGTATAGACATTTTTGGTCCGCTCCCAACGAGTTCAAATGGAAATCGCTACATAGTTGTCATGATTGACCACTTCACACGATGGGTGGAATCCATTCCCACGGCAGATCAGACGAGCGGAACGGTTGCAAACGCCTTCGTGAACAACGTCCTGGCTCGCTTTGGAGTGCCGTACAGAGTTATCACGGACCAGGGCTCGTGTTTTGAATGACAGCAATTCCAGGAGATGCTGCGGAATTGAGGAATTCAGCGCTTGAGAACATCGCCGTACTATCCACAAACCAATGGACTGACGGAGCGGTTCAATCGCACAATGAAGGAATGGTTGAATAGTAGAGGCAAGAACTGGGAAGAAGGACTACCGGATGTTTTGGTTGGATACCGCTCGACAAAGCAGGCAACAACCGAGAGTTCTCTATTTGAGCTGACATACGGGAAGGAGCCAAGGATTCTCTTGGATGTCTGCGTGTCCAGAGACAGAGAGGGGCAATTGTTACCGCAAAAACGACAAAACCTGGAACACCGTGCTCTTGAACGGATAACAGCAAGACAACGCTGGAATAAGCAAAGATATGACGTGAGGCACAACACACATAAATGGCACCCGTTTAGGATCGGAGACCAGGTGAAAGTGAGGGATTACAACCGACCAGAAACATGTGGTCCCGGTGCAGGAAAAGTTAGGGGATGGAATGAACCATTTACCATCACGAACTGCAACCAAGGTTCTCGTGGGTGATGGGTCAATGGTGTACAATTGGCACCCTGGCACAACCGCGGCAAGTTCCTTAAATGAGGGGCGAGTGTGGTGGACTGTCAGGCAGGAAGTGCGAGTATTCCAACTCTCGGCAGAATATCTCAACACGAGGGGAGGTGCGTTCAGTAACCCACAACGAGCGGATGGAGGACGGCGTGTGCGACCGGATGAGTCATCGCTCGACCAGATCGGACCAACGGGCGAGACGTGGCAGCCAACATAGGATGGATGATCAAATTGAAGACGGGATTATTCCAACACTCTCAGGAATATCTCGACATGGCTGTGGAGTACGGTCAAAGCCCACAGTGGATAGACGGAGGACAGCACGAGCGACCGGACAAGCAATCGCTCGACGAAATCGGATCGACGAACGAGAAATAGCAGGCAGAAAATCCAAGAATGGAAAGCGCTAATCACACATTTAAGCCGGGTAGAATTGCACACGACGTGTGAGCCAAAACCGGTGGGGTGTTGTGGACTGGAATTGTGATTTAAAATCGCAAGCGCGCATGTGGCATGGTAACTAGCGAGTTGGACAATAAAGATTGTGTTTTATTGGACGCCTTTTCGCCACAATTAGTACGGTCTCATCTGACATTGCCTGAATTGTTTAACTATTCCTATTCATCATCTTTGATACATTAAATAACTCTGACTTTTTCATCTTCTAAGAAATATAATCATTCGGATTACAATATATCAAGGATGTTTGTTGCCTCTATAACTAAGCTGATGTTTGTAGGTCTTTTTACATAATTATCTTACCTTTCCCGTAATGAAACTCACTCTATACTTTTTACGGGCTATTTAAGGTCAGTAAATAAATCTCACTGATAATATCTATGGAATTATTTTTGTCTAAGAATTAGTACTTGCTGACATTGGTATTGAATTGTCACCGGTATCGCTTGAGACGCCCCGGAATTATTAGCTCAGCCAACTTAAATCGGTCGTGTCCAATACCTCAGAACATTCGAAAGATGAATTAATCGCATTGACAACGCAAGGTGTGACTGGTTCAGTCCATACAACCTAGAATAGCCGGTCTTCCCTTATCACATCGTAATCTTTTGAAGCACATGGAAATTACCACCAAAACGTTCACTTTAACTATATTCCTGTTGGTGCTTGAAAAAGAGAGTGAATTAATGAAGGCCTGGTTATCGTTGTCAGAAGGAGACCTAAAAAACCATTCCAGTTCATTAAGCGTTAGTATGTGGTACGCACTAGTTAGGATTGAAGCTACAAGCCCCACATAATCATAAGGAAAAGAGTTTGTGGTGTTTTGGACGGCTTCCGTTCTTTCCATAAAATCAGTACCATAGACAATCCTCGTTTGATTCCAAGTATATTTCGGGAATACTTATCTAGGCGTTTACGTCCGGTTTTGTGTAGCTTTGGATAGCCTGAAAGTAGTGCAGCCATTGTGGGAGTATAATTTTGTACGGCACAAAACACCGGCTGGTATTAAGCCGATTAACTGTTGGTTCCAGCCCGGACGATCTGCAGATAGTAGTTTTAATCACATCGATCAGTAATCCTCCCTTGACGCTTGACGGTTGCATTGTGGTTGTAAGAAACTTCAGGTCAGAACCACTTCTTTCTAAAGAGCCTACAGTACTTCAAATAATAAATGCTTTCTTGCTAAGATCTCGGTGAGTGAGTGGTTTTTGCTCTTCCCTAAGATGATGAAAACGTCTTTCCTTCCTCAGAATGTTTCTTGTAGCAGCAGCACTATAAAGTGTTGGAGTTGTTGAGTAACAGTAAGTAAACTAAAGACTGACATTCATCACCGATTTAGTGAACGATGCTGGTCGGGCTATGAACGACGAGAGATGGAAGGTTAGATCAGTCTGAAACAACAACCACTGAGCTAACGCATGCTTGTAAAACTGTAGGCATTTCGAACAAAAACAACGCAGTTCCTGTACAGTTTACAGATTCCTACCGCCTGAATGTTGTACATCCAATTGTTTTGTCTTTATGTCTAACACTGCGTGTTCAATGACCTTCCTTTCTAGCTACACGTTTGTTCTAACAATGTGCTTTTATTAGCAGTGACTGAAATCATTGAAAATTGCTGAAGGTAGTACAGTGGACAGAAAGTAGCCTTTTGACAAGTAATAGAAACAACCAAATGGTCAGGGGAAACCAAGCAAGTTTTGTGTTCCAACCTGTTTTGCAGCCGTTAATGTGGATAATTATAGCTACAATGGGATTTTTGACTTAAACTCTCTACGGTCTCATAGGCTGCAGGGGATGTTTATTTTGTTTCATGCTGCTTATACTCAAACACATTAAACTGTAGTTACAAGCTCCTTCGTCAAAGTTGTTGTTGGACATTTTGATAAAAGCGTAGGTTTGTGTTTGGAAGAGGTGCAGGTTTGTTCCCTCATTAGGACTAACTATGATTAATGAGACGAATAAAGGTTGAGGACGGTCATGATATTTCGTTCTTGGGTAGCATCGTGAAACAATATGAAGCAGTGTTTGTTTCAGTGTAAGCGCACCTCGGAATTTGTTTGTCTTCACACCTAGAATGAATTATTAACAGATTTCCCAAATTAGCAGTAGGCAAGATAAGTTTTGTAGCATTTCGGAGGCCAAGCGTTAATATCACTCCAGTTAAGTTTATAGCGTGGAACGTAGTTTTTATTATTTAGTATTTTTTGTAAATTCCCTGTTTGCAACATTTGCCTTCAATGTCCTTGACGATGTTGCACTGGCAAGTCACCGACGGAAGAAGGCATGCAAGTACAAAAATATTACGAGCTTAATGGATGTTTTATTGAAAGTGTAAATAACTGCTGGTATGGTTTTATCTTTTCCAGGTTGGTCTAACAAACTATGGCTTGATTGGGGCATATGGTTCAAGTTAGCTTTACCTGGTGTCTTTATGACAACTCTGGAGTGGACAATATTTGAAGTTGGCAGTCTGGTTGCTGGTAAGTTGTCGGTTTTGACGATGCTGATGAGTTCAATATAAGTCAGAGACTGCATTGATCAAGCGGATTCATTTTAATCAGAAGCTGTTGACGGCGAATTCGGTTTCACTGATGAGTTATAGGGAATTTAAGTTTTCATAAAAGGTTGACATCACTCACAGTTGATCGCAGCTGTCGCATTCCCATAGACTTTCCAGTCGGCCTCTCTCGAAGAGAAGCACTAGACTTGAACTTCGCTCACATTAGAGCTCGTCAGTTGTGCGTATCCTTGCTACAGCCGAGACCAGAATATCGACCACGCTTTCTTGGGACAACCGTGTTGACCACTGCGCCATTGACCTCACATTAAGTATTAGCAATTTGATTTTGTAACAATCTGTTCTGTCCCCGCTAGCCTACTAGCTACGAGCAAGCAATGATCGAATATTGCCAAAGTAACACTGTCAAATAATGAGTACTTAAAATACTAACATTGCACACGTGCATTTACTTTTCCAAACTCTGCAGTTAAAAATAACGAGGTTAAGATATAATGGAAACCAAAAGCCCGCTAGAATATTTTATTCTCATTAAACATACCGGGTTATATTAAGCACATTCAGGCGGTGATCGCGTTCCATTGCACAGTTGTTGAGCGTACTCCCAAAAACGCGTAGACTCTGTACACGGAAAACACTGAAGGGACCGTTATTTCGTGGCGAACCTGCCTATGGATGACTGACTGACGACGAAAAACCAATCATTCACCTATTCATCCGAAAACCTTTTTCTAATGTTTATCACCATTCTCATTAGCCATGTTTTCTTGAGGTTTGTAAGAAAGAGAAAAGCATAGACCTTGAGGAAACAGGCGTTCCAACTTATTACAAATCAAGGCAGGGGTAGCTAAATAGTTCACCCATACAGTGTGTTACAGTTAATCTTGCAAGACACAGTGAACAGTAAACGCCAATTATGCGAAGCTAGGTTCATCAACATAGACATATTTACCGAAGTCAAAGGCGATCCTCTGTTACTCGTTCATTGTTTGTTTTAAGAGGCTATTTTGAGGTAAGTGTATTAAGTTACAGTCTGAAAGTTTGGACTGATTTTAACTTTGTTGTGTTTGCACACTTTTGAATCGATTTCAGACGAAAACTGTACAACAGAAAGTCAGTAGACAACTGTGATCATTGGTACGAAGCCTGGAAACGATTCTCAGCGTGAACAGGCGCTTACCGTACTCCCAGATATTATGTTTCATGACACAAATTGTACTATGAAGCTACCTCAGAAGTAGTGTTTAGACTAGTCGTTCCCATGAACAGCGGAAATTTCACGACTGCGAAGGTGGTTGAGCGTTCACATATGATAGTTCGGACGTGCCTAACATGAGGTCAATGGCGCAGTGGTAAACACGGTTGCCTCGTGAACAACGTGTCCGTGGTTCAAGTCCCGGCTGCAGTGGCGATGATATGCACTACTGACGAGCTCTAATGAGAGCGGAACTCGAGTCTAGTGCTTCTGCTTTTCGAAAGGGGCCGACTGGAAAGTCTATGGGAATGCGACAGCTGCGATCAATTGTGCGTGATGTTCAATTTGAAATAAACCAAATCCCCTACTACTTACCAGGACTGTTAATCATTCACCAGCGTTATGTAGAACAGCCCCTGTTTTCGAGTTTCTTTCAGACGAAGTCTTCAAAAGTCCGGCTATAACGAACCAGTTTTTCCAGTGTTCTAACTGTACTGTTGAATGGCCAATTCGAAAGTTAACAGTTACAGTATTTTGCCTATCATCTATACCAAACAACATTAACATGGTCACCGTCAGGCTTGTAAGCAGCCTCTCAAGTTTGTCCAGCAAAAGACTTTTAGGCTCATCGTTTTACTGTAGGCATTTTTTGCTGCAGTCGGTTCAGCAGCCAGCATATGAACGGACTTGACAGACCTAACCATCTTTTTATATATTAGCTTGTTATCAGATACAACTAAGACTAGAGTTTTACAAATATGGTGTATCGTTTTGTAGTAAGCCGGCCGATATTAGTGAGTCTATGTTTATCGCGTCTGTCTTTTTGAAAGGACTGACTATTGTGTCCAGTTTGAGAGGCTTCTGTAACATACAACGTTTACTTAGTCATACAACACTGTTTTCAGTCCGTTCTCGTGTTCACTTTTCACTTTAACCCACTACATCCCTCACACATGTTATATGAGTTGCATATCTGGAATATCTCTCCTGGTTTTACTGATCGACAGGTTTCATCTTAATCAAAAGTGGCTTCTACTTATGACGAAGATTGTAGTATTCAACTTGTATTGTTAAGTCACCTACGCAGTTACAAAAGCCATAGTTTGTAAAGTTCGGCCAAGTTTTGCAAGCCGCAATGCAGCGTGATCATGTTGCAAGAAGAATACGAATCAAGACTTTTATATCTCACCCGCACTTCCCTACCGACAAAGGGGGTAAGCTCAACGTCAAATATTTGTCACCAAACGTGATGGCTTACTCCAGGCACTCAAAACTGAAATAAAACGTGCTCATCTGTCAAATATTCTGAGCTTATGAGTCTGGCTGTTGGTGTTCTAATCACACATACCCGTGTAATTACCGCAGAATGCTGTTGTTTCTATTAATAGGGAGTTGAAGAACAAAAAGGGTAAACATAACTGTGAATTACACTGGTATTCGGTTTTTACATTAACTAAGAAGGATATTTTTGCGAAAATAATGCGATAACTAAGAAAAATGGTGCTATGTCTGCAGACGCTGACTGTAGCAGTTATTTGAGTGGCTTCTTAGTTTGGGAAAAGTAAAGACGTTCACGAGTTGCGGTGTTCCGTAGATATTACGTATTTTATGTGAGGACAACCACATATTCAGTTGTGTTCGGAATAGATTGGTTAGCGTGAGTCTGATAGGTAAAAAGTAAACTTGGTTAGACACTTTTGACAACTCCTCATTGGCTTACGTTTCCAGGTAAATGGTCAGCAAACACAACTGTAGTGCACAACGCATGCTGAGTTTACACAGCTCCACATTAAAGTGTTGTGCAGATTTTTCTCTAGGTTGAATGGACTGTTCGCAAAGACAAACGATACAATCTTATAGTGGTAAAAAACTGCATGACTGCTTACAGGTGTGAGCCACGAAGGACCACAATAATAATCCTAATTTGCATTCCGGCTTTGTATCAACAGCTAAGAAAGTGACTTTAGTTGTTTTCGTGTTGTTTGGATCAGCTGTACACAGATCGATCGCTAACTATGTTCACGTCATTCATACATCCTTATTTGGAGTTAACTTTTCAACCGTGCATCCCTTGTTTCGTGAAAGTCTCTCCTTATTCAGAGAGAACAACTCAGAAGGAAAAGGCATGTTGAAACACGCCGTTACGTAGGCTACGTGGACTGAGGCAGTACTGAGTTCACTAGTAGTATGTCATATGGGACTATAATCCCGTACACAACAATTATTTTCCTCACCGCCGTCCATTAACAAATATGCTAATAGCAAGACCTGGTAGTCTTCACAGAGGTCCCCCGCACGAACTGCAAAATCAAACTAGCGTTTGACTTTCATAGAGTATTCGGTCGGGGTCCGAGTATGTCCGACTTATCCAACCGGTTTGTCGTGAAAACATCGTTGGCAGATTAGCTCAAGTGTTGATTTGATAGATTCAGAACACCAAGCCGAGTCATTAAAAATTGCTTCCATAATTATACGGTAGGGTAAAAGTACCATAGACTTCCCGCTGTTTCCATAGCCAACTACCCCCTGTCTGTTAACGTGCGAGCGTCCTACGTCTGAATGGCAGTAGAATTTACAAAAATTCCCGTAATCAATCAGTTCGTAAAATAACGGTCTTACTATAACTGAATCGGCAATCCACAAGCAAACAGGCGAAGGTTAGCAGTTCTGTCTCCCTGCCACGATTAAAACAGGATCACAGTGCTAGTGGTTAATGTTTGCTTATATCCGTTTGATTTGAAAGACCTACCCAGAGTATGTGATATATCAACCAGTGACAGTGAGAAGAAACTGCAATTTTTTGGTCACTATTCAGCCTAAAAATAACGTGTTGGGCCGGGTTTCACTATATTCCTACCGTGATAGGAAAGACAACAACTTAGTTGGTTAAAACCTGTCAGTGGTTATGAACTGTTCAGTTCTCCAGCTCCAACAGAAGGTGACCCAATGTTTAAGAACCTACCAACAAGCTAACTGTGTTGCTTACTGTCAGCTGTAAGCTAGGGATGGACTCTTGTGCTAACTGAAAATCGCTTGATCAACCAAGCTGTTAAACCCGTCCGCGTTTTGATGTCCACCGTGGTAATTAACGTAACGCTGCTTGACTCAATCTCCCAGTATTCAGGCACAGTAGGGAAGTACGAACAGATAGACAGTCTCATCAAGACCCCGGGTGCTGAAGTTCTTCAGCTGACAGCGAGGCAGTAAATTTTCCCCCCTCCACGTATATGACATAGAATTTTCGGAGTCACTGGCAGTTAAGGACAAAAAATATTGATTATGGACCTCCCAGTAAACGTATCTTCTCACAAGGTAACTCCACGCACTAGCTACAGATTGAGCCGACACCAAGTGTTATTTATTACTTCCGATTTGAACGGCTTCGTTGCTTAAAGTGAAAATGTTTGTGTCAGATTAACTGTCCGTCCTGATAGCTGCCATGGCGTATCATTTCATTACTGAAGAACAGTGGACCCACTTAACCTCCATAGGTCTTTCACTCTTTAAATAAACACAGCCAATATGACCCATTGCAAGTGTGCAAAAATATACCCAGGTTCCTTCCGTACCTCCTAATCAAACTAGTGTACACATTCCGCCTGTTTCTATTCAAGATACGGGTCAGATGTTCGGCGTGAATCGTTCAAGAGGCATGTGAATTTCTCAGAAACTGGATGTTATGTTCGCCTTCAGTGGCACCCATTACACTGCTTGCCCATTCTATTCAAAACACCACTCAAAGAAGATCGGAAAATGATATCAGAAGTTATTAATTTTATCTTCAGAGTGTGGTATTTGACATTCACTAATTTGTTGCCATACGTCCAAAATAGTTGGCTGTTTGCTAGAATTGTGCAAGAGACGTTTCATTTTGTGTTTCTTTTCGTCTGCATATACAGTGGTCCAGATCGTTTATCGGATTTATATAATTAATCTCCTTATTACTCATTTCACTGCCTAAAGTCAATCTATATTGTTTGAAATATTTTGATCCCCTTGATAAAACATTGCGCCGTAAGAGTAATATGCCCACCAAAGTGTAATTAGTGAAAGGTGTTACCTTTGGTGAAACACAGCTCGGGAGAAACTGGATAAATCGCTATTTAGTTCATCAAAGTTTTCATGTAAAAAAGCTGACTTTTTCTTCTGGAAGCTTAACGCGATAACTTAAGTTAACAAGACTTGAATTGTCTCTGGCAGGTACACTTGGCGAGAAAGAACTAGCAACGCAGGCAATACTGTTCAACATTGAAACAATATGCTTCACTCTGGTACGTCCGATGCCTGTTAAAGCTTTGGCGTAAACCTTTTTATTTCCGATCTAACATTGTAGTATGATTAGTATGTATGCCATTCACTAATATGAACAAACATCTTATGTTCGTTTCGGAAACAACTACTTGACACTGCGTTCAAGCCCACCTGGTTATCTTGCAACTTCTGTAAGTCAGTAGGTTTATAAGTTTATAACTTTGGCTCATTGCTTACAAGATCTTTGTTTTAACTTTCGAAAACCTTGAATTTAGTGCAATAAATATTTGAAGAATGTCATGAAATATAATTTGAACAATAGTCCATACATGCTGTTGTTTACGAAACCTGTTGAACGAGTTGTAGTAGGTTGCAAAAAAACTGCTCAATAAAATCGCCTGTCTGTAGGGAACAAAAGCGGATTGAATTCTAGTCAGTATATAGTAAGGACTGTTAGTTTTCTCTTGTTCTGACTCGCTTAATCCACAGGTCTATCTCAGGGGCAACTTCGAAATACCGTCTGAGGTTCAATTAGTACACTTCTCCCTATAAGCTGAGTACTTAAGATGTTTCTATTTACTCATGTTTTTTCAGTTACCTCTTGGTTTTGGAATGGCAACAACCATTCGCTTGGGTCATTTCTTGGGCGCAGGATCTTCTGTTGGTCCACGATCTGTGTTATCCACAGCACTTACGACCCTCTGTAGGTTTTCACCTATTTTTCAGAATGCATTCAATAACACTTTTTTCCAGGGAGTACTTCAGTTATATTCATCACGTTAATAGTGCTTCTGAGGTGGCAGATACCCAAAATATTCACCGCTGACAAGTGAGTGGTTCCACTTTATTTTTTCAAACGCACATACAGTTGAATGACATGCGCTTTGTTGATCTCCTGTTATTGTCATGATTTTTGTGTGACGTAAGGAATTATTGTCTGTTGAATCACTTGATATGTTAGATGGACCGGTTTTTGGAAATTTGATTAGAAATTTTTGGAGAATATAATAACTTTATACATGACGCAAACAGTTCATATTGCTCATATTCAAACATGCACTTAAGTGTGACCGATGTGGGCACTGCAGGAGTAGGGAATTCAAACTGTTGTATGAAAGCGGATGTTGTTCATCTCACGAAACTCGGACCTATTTTTTTATATTTTAATCCTAGCCTACAGCTATCTGCAACAAAAATTTATATTTTAGAACGGTAAAAACAGTAGGTTATGGGGAATTCGGTGGGTGTTCATAAATTCCTTTTCATAGTTGTTGCATATTGACAGGAAATAAATCAGTAAATCGCAATACGTGACCTTCCTTGATGAACATACACAAAAATGGTCAAAAACCTACAGAATGAATGACCTTTTTGGATTTTTTGAGAATGATTTTGTAAACGGGATGCATATGAAAATTCTGCGTTTACTGATCGTAATAAACTAGTTCTGAAAGATGATTTTATACATTCAGCAGAGTATGCTAAAAAAAACGCACGTTTGAATTACTCCTTATTATTTCCCAGCATTTCCTTCAAGTGTTTCAATTGTCATTGTCAATTGAATTCACCTTCAGTCGATTTTCTTGACCACACACGTTCTTAGAAGGAGATCTACTCACAACGTCCTTGAAAATGTTTGTGTGGATATTCTTAAGATGATTTTTGCGGATTCAGACTCCGGCCTATTCTTGAGGTTTAAGTTGAAAATTATCAACAGATAAGGCCGGCTAACAAAGAAAGCTGTAAACAGTCAAACGTTATAATTGACTTACGATCAAACATCTGTAGGCAAATGTCACTCTGAGTAGTCACATTCATGAGTAAGTCCGTTAGAACAGTTTACACCACACGTGCTTAAGGCAAAAGATTATTTTACATTTTGTACGAATATGACAGAATTACACGATGTACCTACATAGAGTTGAGCTACCAGTGAACAGTAGTGGATACAGCAATCTCAGAACAACTCACAAGCTAATCTGACTGAGCGTTTACATACAATCATCCAGTCTTGCCTAACCTCACATCAACGACACAATGGTCAACAAAGTTGTTTAGCGTAAGCATGGCCGGAGTTCGAACCCCAGACGTGACAAGGATACTCTTCAGTAACGGGCTCCGCCGAAAGAGAAAATCGGGTCTGTTGCTTTTCTCGCATTGAGCTGACTTGAATGTCTACAATAGCCGCGACTAATCGTGGGTGATGCTTAATTTACTTTCTATCAAAGAAGACTGTCATTTCCTATTCTCATGAAAATTATTTGAACTGCGCTTTTTAAACACTCCAGCAGATGGTCTACATTTAGTCACTTAGCATTTTTGAGCAGTTTCCTATTTGAAATTTAGCTGAAAACCAGTTGGTTTCAAAATGTTGTGTTGTCAACAGATAAAATGAAAGCACTTATACAGGCAATTTGAAGCATCCGTCCTTAGGAGGTTTTAAAACTTCATTAGAGCCCTAGAAAAGTACAAAATCCGTTGTACCTAGTTAAGAAGTTCGACTCACTCTTTTCAAGTCTAAGCGATATTACGTCGGGTCAGTAGCACTGTTTATGCACTCTGAGGGGGAGAATTCTGCCTAAAACTTCTACCGTGAGATTACCCATAGTTATATACTAGATTATTTTATTGGGGTATAATGCACTACTATATAAAAAAAACTTCGGACGTTATTACGAATAGGTGGGCAGAATATTATATCCCCGGTACAAACGAAGGAATTTCCTGGAGCGCTGATTCATGTAAGATAGAGGAAGGCATGTACATTTGTGATGACTGATTTGTGCAGTTTTGCACGAGTTTTGGGAGTAACTAGGAATTTCATTATAATCACTCTAAACTTCCAAGAGTCTATAACGCATTAATGGTTTTGATCATGACAGGAAGATTTACTGACTTGAACCTGGTTCACGCCATTCTTGTCTGCAGACCTCAAACAGGGACGAAATTTTCTACAGTGGATTGTCGGTTTCAGACTGCGTCCTACAAAAGATTTCTATTGCAATAAGCTCATCCACATGCATTTGTTGCCACTGTAAAAGAATAACCTGTGATGAACATGGTATTTTGCGCAATCATTCACCGACTCATGTTTATATTAAACTAAAGATCTTATACTTGTCGGAAAATTTCAACAGTCAAAATATGCAACGTTTGTGGTTCTGTCATGCATGGCTTCAATACCAGCGTAAGCTTATTCCCTACTCCTTTTAACGAGATATCAACGAAAATAAGTCCCGTGGTTGGTGCATGCCAGTGTGTTGAAAGACGAAACTATCAACATTGTAGTTGTTAAGGCCGGTTCATCTCTGTAAGTGTCATCTTGAGACAGTGACTTCTGAAAATTTCTTCGTGATCAATGAGGTTTTCAAAAATCAGTTGTTAGTAAAACTAGGCGGTGATTTCAAGTTAAACATTATCCACAAATGCTCACAGCTGTAGCATTCTCAAAGACTTTCCAGTCTGTCCATTTCAAACAGCAAAAGCACTAGTCTCGAATTTCGCTTTCATTAGAGCTCGTCAATAGTGTATATCCTTTCCACTACCGGGACTAGAACCCCGGTCCCTTTGAGGAATCGACCTGCTCTTAATGTTGAATGGTTTAAATTTCTGAGCACAGTGCAGATTCCTGCTGATTGCGTGGTTCATTTTTGTTCTTGACCATTACTCGCTGTGCGGTTTCCCATAGAATAAACTGTTAGCTAAAACCTTCTACGAAGCCTGATGGGAGAAACAATCACCCGTGTTTGGCGCAGGTCATCTAATCCGAAAATAGCTTGATGCGAACACAAATATCCGGTGACCCATAAGTTTTAATGAACAAAAAATGTATTTCAATGAACATTGTTTTTACAACAATATGTACTTGAGTCATTGATCAGAATGGTTTAGAATTTGCCATCAGAAAATGTACATATTGCCCTAAACGATCGCATAAGATTTTAGAACATAAGTACTACTAGATGGTAACAGCTAGGTATGCGCAGATTTCAACCGGACTTGGTGTGTGCTATGTTGCATTTGTCTGATAGAACAAATGGACCACATTTCTAAATTTGCTGCTTTTGTATCATTAATTCAAGTTCAAGTGTACAATGTCGATCGGTGAGACAATTCTGAAAAAAGATAATTTTTTTATTAAGGTCGAATAGCCACAATAGCATTGGTCGTATTGCACGCAACGTTCCACATTTGTATCTGTTTCACACTGTTCATTTTTAACGCAATAGACATCGGTAGATAAGTTTGCACGTTTAGTTCCTGTTAAACTTTTTAGTGTTAGTGACCATAACATATTTGCTCCCTCCCACTACATAGTGTGAATGTTTCTCCTGAGCAGCACTTGTATTGTGGTCTCTTCGGGCACAGGACTGTACAAACAATAGGGGATTTGTAAACAGTCTATTCACTTCCATAACTGTCTGGGAGTATGATGGAGAGTCCAGGGAACCATTACCGTGGTACGTGAAACGGCGTCCAGCAAAGTCGAGTGCAACAGGCGCCTTCAATAACAGTCTTAATAGTGCAAGCTTGTGATGGTTGTGAACAGTGGCGGTGTTTATAGGTCGAGTTGATTAGTGATGTATTCGGTCGTTCGTTAAGCTTGGTATTTAGGTTACAAACGTTTCATAACCAAACATGGTGGTATCACCAGTAGGAAGCGGTTTGAGGGTATAGTCTTCAATTTGATGAAAGCTTCGTTTTACTAAGAAACTTCATTAACTTCCACGCTCAAACCCCTACACATTGATATTGTCACATTGTTTTTAGTTATAAAAATCTTGCAGCCAAAATGCTAAATTGTGTAAACGGTCGAGTATCTAGCGTGCAAGCTTGAATTTTGCAATAGTGTTGAAAAGTCCATATAGAACTTAAGCATCACAGTAGTTTTATGAATAAGACACCCCATCAGTTTCATATTGGATATGTGGCTCATTACTAAGATACCATGACATGTTTGGTTTGTGAACTCATTAAACGGTAGACAAACTTTTGGTAGGAGACTTATATCCAAGGAAACAATCCATCTTTGTACTTATCACATTAGTGGGTTGCATACTGTATGCAGCGGAAATGCGAGTTAAAGAAAACAGCAGCAGAAGTATCTAGACCAAATGATTCTGTAGTGTTTCGTTTATGTTACTGTTTTTACTTATGCAAAGTGCTGGCATTCCAAAATCTCACACTTCTCGTTAGCTCGCATCCTTAGTTTGAAACGTTAATTTATAAGATGTACAGAATTGCAGTAACCGAAACTCTTGTCAAATTTATTCATTATTCAGTTGTTCCTTCCTTTCGAGTTTCACTTCAAACTTAATACTAAGGCTTTACGTGCCATCTTTGTAAGCGTCTGTGGATACTTGGACATGACCTTGAGACAATCTTATTTATGGTGAATATTTGAGTGCACCCAGTCGCTATTGTTAAGACTTCCCAGTTTCTCAGTTGTATGTCCTTCTAATCCAGCTGACTGATACGTTTATTCAAAAATCCACTTTTGTCGCTAAGACTTAGCAACGGTGTTATTTGACCGTTCAAGTGACAGCAACCTTAGACCACAATTTCAGTTTTTCATTATAGTCTCTGACGCGGTACCTGATCGCTTCTAACCACTTCAAAACTAATATTTACTTCATTCCATTTCAGAGATGTGATTGAATTGTCCGCAAGTCTCCTTCCGTTGATTGCTGCTTTTCAAGTATTTGATGGTACTGTGGTAAGTGAACACCACCGGCTCAAGAACGTGCAACCAATTGGGTGAGCCGTCTGGAAAATTCATCATCCGAACATGTTCTTCATAACGCACATTTCTTCTAACAGGGTGTCTGCAGTGGTGCTATTCGTGGAGCGGGCCTTCAGCTAATCGGAGCATTGATCTGCTTCATCACGCTCTATGTGATCGGTGCCCCTATCGGATTGTGTTTGGTCTTCTTGGCAGGATACAATTTAACCGGTAGGTCATTAACTCTCGTGGATAAAGTACTTACCATGTAAGTTTAACATTGTTTACAATAGATTGCAGCGTTCTGGCGCTCACGCACTTTTCAATCGACTTCTGAGAAAAGTGCTGGGTTTGAGTTTTGTTCTTGTCAGAGCTCGTCAACAGTGTATACCGTTGCCGTGGCCGACAGCTGAACTCCAGCAACTTTTTCATGGAGCAACCACCTTGAGTACCGTACCGTTAACTTCACATTAATCGTGTGAAACACTTTTAGAGGAAGGACAGAAAAGCCTGACTGCATAATGTACTTCCGAAGATCATTTCATTACGTCTTATTGCAAAAACTACTTACTGTTGTGGAGCATAGTTAAGGAAGAGCAATATAGATATGGATACCAGAAAAGACAATAAGAGAACGTCATTCGAATGTTTGTTGAAACTAATTGTGAACATCTTCCGCTACTAACCGTCTGATTCTTGCTAATCTGTTGCTTCAAATTCAGTTTGCAAGCAGCGTCTCATGCTGGTTAAATGACGTCCAGTCGGCTAGTTTTTGAGCTGCAGTAGTGACACTGGTGACAGTGCCTTCTGTGTGCTGGAAGACACCTTTAGCTAAGCCGTCTGCTTCAGAAGCAACTTTGCCACTACACAAGTGAACGATGAACACCATTCTGGTTTACGCGGATTTGTTAATGGTTTTCGTTTATTTATATACGAGTGTCATAATGAAACTTAAATGATTAGAGGCAGAAGAACTCGGCTGTTATACTGTCTGTTACATTGTTCTTGAATTTGGCTTCAAACTTTGTTACGACAGCTAAACAATCGATACACTAATCACGAACGACTGTGGTTGAGTTGTTTTGAAATATAATTTAGATGCTCACAATGTGTTGCCAGTGGAACGGTGGTCAGCATGGTTGCTTCACAACAGCTTGGGCCAAAATTCAACTCCCCGTCGTGGCAATAGTGCGAACTGTTAGCAAGCTCCGATGAGGGCAGAACTCCAGTCTACTGTTTCCTCTCAAAATGAAGTTAAATAGAAGATCCAGCTGAACCAGAAAGTCACATATGTGTACGATTTGTGTCCGTTGCTGTCAGGCCATATTTTCGACTACTTATTAATTAGTTGCGTTACTCAGGCGTCCACTATGGGATGGTAATGCGCTCACTCGGGGTGGAATGTTAACAGTGCATTTAGAAACCGAACCCATTTTAACATGTGAAAAATGAAGTAATTTCCAACAGTAGCATCGAATCATCCTCAAAGTTAAACAACAATTTTCTGATTGAGGTAGTGTCTTTGGAATCCATATTGTGCACCTGAATTTTGTTGAAACATAATTCATGTACTCCAATCCAGTAGATCAGCAATTCTATGATGAGAGGCTCTTTGGAAAAGACAAAACCAAGACTGTTTCCGAATGCCGATCAAAATAACAAACAGTTTTTCGTAACTTATCGATTGTAGTTTTTATTTTTCGCACCAAATTGTGAATTACGAATCTTTCTTCAGTGCGAATGAAATAGTTTGTTTTAAAACGTACCAGTGAACTTGGTGAATAAAATATAACTACAAGAGCTACTGAAAGATCGTTATGTACACCTATCGTTTGTGCACACGTCACACCAGCTCTTCAGCCACACGCCGTAACAATTGTGTTAACAACAAAACTTTCAATTTATGCTTCATTTCATCAAAGGTTTATGTTGCTTGAACATGACTCCATTCAAACCACTTATCTGTTGTCAAGTTGATACGTCTTTCTGTCATCCATATTAATGTAATACGTGGAGCACTACAGAAATTTCTAAACTGCATACCACAGAGGCAATAGTTTACTTACTGATGAGTAGTAGCAGGTTTAATGAGATCAGAGAGTTTGACTTGTCTAGGAAGTCCTAATCGCGGGGTTGTCGATTGGAGTTAGCAGACAGTAACCGCGTCTCCTATCAAGACGATCGGACAACCTGATCATTACTCACAAGGGAAACTGGTTCACCTTTGACATATGATAATTCGGTCGTGGCCAATGTGAGGTAAATGGCGCAGAGGTCTACACGGTTGTCTCATGAAAGCGTGGCCGGAGTTCCAATTTCGACCGTGGTAAGGATACGTACTACTGGCGAGCCGTGATAGTGGCAAAACTCAAGTCTAGTGCTTATTTTTGAGATGGGTCGACTGGAAAGTCTATGGGAATGCGACAACCGTAATTAGTTGTGGGTGATGTTCAACTTGAAATACTTCGTTCACCGTTGACGTACTGTCAGCTCTCGACTTAGCTATCGAGCGAGGTCGAGGATAGAAATACCACAGTTGGTCAGTTTTAAATGGTTGCTTTAGTGAAACTCAGAGCCACATGTGTTCGCTTTTTTGATAGCAAAGACCAACGGACGATGTGATAACTACTGGCACTTTTTGATACGCCGTCGAGCAGTAAAGGTTTGCCGATCGACCTACCATCTCAGGCACCATGGTCAGTGAACAAACCTTTCTAAGGATTACTAAGCAGTTTAAAATGACGCTTAAATATGACGGAATTATGATGTTAGTTTGTAGGGAACTGCTTTATTGTTTTGTACCCACAGTATGGTTACTTGATCGACTGGTATAATCGCAATGCATAGTTTGGTTAATAAGTCCGTCAGACGGAAGCTGAGAACGGATGGAGTAGTTGAAACAGTCGCCCACTGTCATTCCTCAGTTTGTCACAGTATAGTATTCCAAATGTACAACACTGTCAGATCAACTCACTTTTTTTTATTGTTTCTCTGATCACATTATAAATACCCTGTATTGTTACTCCGGTAGAACCATGCTGTAAAATACAATTTAAGCGAATGAGAAGATTACTAACACAAAAATGGTAATAAGACAACTTAGGAACCTCTATAAACTACCAGTTATTTTGCGCTCAAAAAAATGCGCATTAGTTTCTGGCTCACAAAACAATTATGAAATATACTTCTTTTCAAAATCATTTACAGTCACGCTGTGAAATATATGATTTTTTTCAGCAGTATTCGCAGCCTAAGTGTACTCAAAAAGGACAAAATATCACCGGTATCATATCTGTCAGAAAGTTCGAAAATGTAATTCCTCATCTATCAATGTCATATCGGCGCGCACTAATCGTTTATCACAAGTTTGGATATTTGCCATATACTTGCTTCGAAAGGTGTTGTCTAACGGTGCAGCGTTTTGCTTTTGATCTACAGGTCTTTGGAGTGGTCTTACAGTAGGTACCATATTGGAGGGTATGGTCTACTGTGTTATTTGCTACTGCATTGACTGGAAGAAACAAGTCCGACTTGTAAGTAGAAATTTACTGTGTATACCACTTTCATGTGCTTGTTAACCACAACCGCAAATATTTTAATACAGAACGTCAGTAAGATGCGAATTATTCGTACGCAGACAGATTATCTGTATTTCATTCGATAACGCAACGAATTTGGTGCACTTTATGCTTATTTATGTGCATATATTTGACAAAAATAGGTTGAGAATTTGACAGTTAATATAAACGACTGAAACAGATAAATGGTTGCTTTCATGCCCGACAAAATAAAGATAGACAGATATTGAAACATGAAGTTAAGAACCACGTTGTGGTGGTGTGTTCTTTCAGGAGTGAGGAACAGTTTTGTTTTAAGCAGGAAAGCAAAACGTTCAAAAGATAGGGAGCAAACATTTGCAGTGGTGAACCATGGCTTTAGCTTTCGAGAAAAAAGATAGTCTAACTATGGATTGACAACCAATTTTTTAATTCTACCCTGGATCTACTCTGGTCTGAATAAGTCGGCAGCTTCAGCACACTTCATGTCTTGGTTCATTCGCTGACGATGTTAGCAAGTAACACAACTTACCGTAATTATCCTCGAAAAGCAATGCTCACGAAAATGAAGGCCAGTGAATATAGGTATGACTGTTAACACACAGATTCTTAGTTTGGGTGACCTGCAGACCTAATCCACGTCCAGAGTCCAAATGAAGACGAAACATTGCAACAGCTTGTTGATTCTAGACTGAACACTCCTGTGATAAGCAACAAGTTAGCTCTAGGAAATTTTGTTTTCAAATAAGTTACCTTAAGTAGATACATGAACTTGTTTAGATCCAATGATACTGATAAACCGTAACGTGGTATTCGGTTCAAACCAAAATAGAATGACAGTGGATTCTCAGGATATTTGTCTCAAATACTTTTTGTTATGATATTCAATGATGCTGTATCATCAAAAACGATCAATATGTTTAACCTGCCAAATAAAGCGGCAGAATAGGGACTTAGTAACAGTTTCGTTCACATTTTAGGAAGGGAATGAAAACATTGTACACAGAATACTCACCTCAGTTTTCAATCTAACAGGGGCTAATCAACTACAAGCTATTTCTCGCGTCACGATCCGAATATCTTTATTCCAACATAAAAAGTACTCTACATCCTTTGATTTCATAACTTAGTGCTTCTCCAAGGAAGAAGAATTCGGGGGATGAAAACGTCCCATTTAGAAACAATTTCAGAATATTTGGATTCCTCGCGTCAAATAGTCTCATCGAAGAAATGAACCTCTGAGCACTTTAGAGGAAATACATTCAAAGTATGGAACGTAATCAGTTCCCTCCAAAAACAAACAGCACGGAAGTTCTGTCCGATCAGACACAGTTTGACCTCACAGTTACCTCAAGGGAAATCAACAAGTTACATAAATCATTTGTTAGGCTTTCTTCAAACGTCGTCCTAGGGGGTGTACGAAAAAGTTTTTTGCCAGGTCCATCCAGCATTATTTTCGTTTTCGGTACCACACCAAACCAACATCTAAATAGAAACTGGGACTTGTAAACGAGGCTTTCCGTGCGCGAGGTTCTGTAATTAGGAATATGGATAGGATATTAGATTTTTATTTTGAAATGTGTGCACCTGGGTGTATTCACTCGAATGATATGTTTGGTTTGAGCAAAAACTTTCTCAACTGAAAAACAGAAAGTAGCCAATTACGTTTTGTTAACCATTTCGGCTTTTTAAAACGCTGACTGAATGAATGTGACTGTCTTAAATACACTCCTTACATTGCTCCGCTTGAATAAAACACAGATAAAGTTACTGTCTTATTGTTGTTTTGTTACTTTAGTGTTCTTGAGTACGAATTATTGTTATTTCGATTTTGCTCAGACAAAAGCATCTTGACGGCACCCCAGGCCTACATGTAACTGTATTGTTGGGCCTCAAAACACACCGACTGGCCAACTCTATTTGGTTTGATTTTCAATCCACTTTGGTCTGAGTTAAATGTGTATAATATTACTGTCGTTTGACCTGACGTGCGATCCTTCATTATTGTGTAATGGCTGTGAAAACGACACGGTAAACAATTCAAAATCACTTGATAAGATGCTTTCCTTCATCAGAATCCTAATGTTTCAATATATTAAGTAAAATTTTACGGATATCCTAGCGTCGATTAGGAACGCATATGTATACTTACAAAGTAACGTTGTCTGGTTCCTTGTACTCAACTCATATCGAATGAAGTCCAATGAATTAAGTTTACCCTTCCGGCCTGTTTCTTTATTAAAGTTGAATATCATAGTGAGTAGAATCAAGCTAAGTGATATTCTCCGATCTAGCTTTTCCACATTTCTCACTCAGTATTCACCCATCCACTCTTATAAGTCACGGGTCAAGTATTATGGAAGTTCGGCTGGTCGTTAAAATTCATCTACTTGTCCGTGTGGGGCCAAAATGAACAAACCTGCATCCTGAACGGTGAAGCGTAATCTACATTCCTCCGGTACCCCGTTCAATATTTAGTTTAATTAGAACATAATTAACAACGTCGCAGTATAATCAGAATTTAGTTCATTTGAAAATTGAGCTTTTCCTCTGAAAAGGCAAGTTTCTCAGTTTTAAACAAATCTTCTGAAGATCAGATATGTTAACGAATAAAATATAGTAACGGTAAGCTTGGCCGAGATTTGCTCACCAACCAAAAGAAGCACGGTAGATGAAGAAATGAAACAGCTTTCAACTTATTACAATACCTTCTGTAAAAGACAAACAGACACAGATATGGAACCTATTTACTGACCCCTTTGGTTGTCATAAGATTTCATAAGGAGAATATGACTGAAACGGTGAACAACAAAAGGTGACAACAGAATTCAAATTACAGGTAGCTGTTGACCATTGGTTAGTCCTCCTATGTCAATGACATGGAAAGTCAACGTTGTAGGCAAATAGTCCTTTCAGTGAAGTGACACTCTACATCTAAGAAGTGATCGTCGGTACCATCAAGAGACCTCTCGGCTGCTTCTCATTTTACAAGTAGGAAAGATGACCCATTTTAGTAAAACATCCCATAATCGGTTGACCGTAGTGTTTTCGTGTTGCTTTAAATAGCCTATTTCAAACAGCATAGTTTAAACATCCTAACCACGTGGGCAATACACATTAAATGAAAAATCGGTCACGGTTTGATTTTGTTACAGGCTTTAGAAAGAACAAAGGACGTAGATATTTTCAATGGCCCAGGCTTGGAAGTGAAGATGGATAGCGAGAATTTGGAGACCGATAATCCGGGACTTTCGGAAGAGTGCATCCAAGAGCAAACGAATGGAGTGGACGGTGAGCCTTAGTGCGTTTGGCTAGGATGGTTATTTTTTATACTCTCTGAAGTCCAGTGATGATACCAACTAAGCAAAAAACTTACCAGTAAGCCATACAAGACATGATTGGTTCAATGTTCCTAGCAAATTTGTATTTCACTAAGAATTGTGGTTTTCACTTTTGGTGGGAGAAAATAGTACAGAAACTATATTACTGATGAGTAGTCGGGGATTTCGTTAATTTCAAGTTGAACATCGCCTACAATTGATCGCAGCTGTCGCATCCCCATAGACTTCCCAGTCGGCCCCTTTCGAAAAGCAGAAGCACTAGACTCGAGTTTCGCTCTCATTAGAGCTCGTCAGTAGTGCATATCATCGCCACTGCAGCCGGGAATTGAAATGGGTCGACTGGAAAAGTCTATGGGGATGCGACAGCTGCGATCAATTGTAGGCGATGTTCAACTTGA